>JAOVYW010002300.1:0-15228 GCA_025775045.1 Hiodon tergisus
GATAGTGGTGATATTGTAGGATAGTGGTGATATTGTAGGATAGTGGCGATATTGTAGGATAGTGGTGATATTGTAAGATAGTGGTGATATTGTAGGATAGTGGTGATATTGTAAGATAGTGGTGATATTGTAGGATAGTGACGATATTGTAGGATAGTGGTGATATTGTAAGATAGTGACGATATTGTAGGATAGTTGTGATATTTTGTGTAATGCATGGCACAAGACGATACCCAGTTTCCTGTTGAAATCAGACACATGATAGAAGTGAATAGGAGAAAACTGGCCTGACTACAGATTAACATGGATTACCACATAAAAATTATGTACTGATGAGAATACGCCATTCAGCCAAGCACAGATTTAGTGATATTAAAAAGATGTGTCAAGCTTTGACTGTGATATGTTTGGCTTTGAAGAAGCCCGTAGAGTTTGTCTCCACACAACACGCAGATATACAGGACATTCCCTTTACTGATAACGTGGTGTAAACACCTACTTCGAAGTGGAACTTTTCATTTATTTTAGCTTGTGTCCTCTGCTTTTATGGTGACGTTAATCAATTTCTCTTCAAATTGGAATCCGTTATAGCTCACTCTGACACATGCCTAGCACGGTGGTGCACCGAGGGTTCCCGCTTCAAGCCATCATTTGGCATTTCAAATGAACGAGACACACAAAAAAAAACAAATGAACAAGACAAAAAGGAAAACGGCTTCCAGGTATCATTTTACCCGTTGAATCTTTTGACATCAAACAAAAAGCAGCCAGACCTGTTCAGTCTGAACAGAAATCAATACTGAGTTTTTGTTTGGTCCCTGGCGGAAGACAACAACAAGACAATTTCAGTGTAGCCTATACACAGTGGAACAGGTGCAGATACTATTCTCCCCCTCGAAGTCTTGCAGAGCAGTTGAGCGATTGCCTCAGGTGATTCTGTTCTTCAGCAGGTGGGGTTTGTGGTCTCGTCCACGGTTTTCTTGCCCAATGTGTAAAACATTTCCTAAAGCGTAAAGCGTAAAGCGAAACGTAAAGCGTAAAGCATAAAGCGAAACGTAAAGCATAAAGCGAAACGTAAAGTGTAAAGCGTAAAGTGTAAAGCGAAACGTAAAGCGTAAAGCGAAACGTAAAGCGTAAAGCATAAAGCGAAACGTAAAGCATAAAGCGAAGCGTAAAGCGAAACGTAAAGCATAAAGCGAAACGTAAAGCGTAAAGCATAAAGCGAAACGTAAAGCATAAAGCGAAGCGTAAAGCGAAACGTAAAGCATAAAGCGAAACGTAAAGCGTAAAGCATAAAGCGAAATGTAAAGCGTTTCATGCTACCCCTGCTACCTTCCTTATTCTTATTTTACCATGTAATAATCTTTAAAAAAAATCTTTTTAAACTCACTTTAGTTTTATATCTGTGTCTGAATCCACAGTCAATATAAGAAGAAAAAAAAGTTCTCTATGTAGCAGCCTCCAAAAATATATGTAAAAAAATTTCCACTGTAAGCTCAAAAACTAATTACAAACGAAAAAAATTGTGTTCCGTTTTAGGTACCCTGCACATTTGGCTGACAGGTGGATGGACAGGTGTGTTTGCTGGTGGGTGATAATAGAAATATAATATAGGAATATTCATAGGTTGTTTACCTTTCTCTTTGTCTATCCTGAAACATTTCTGGCGCTGGACTTTTTTTTTGCCGTTAGTAGTCAAAATAAAATCCAAACAGTTTTCTACTAAAGGAAAATCTTTCCAGCTGACTTCTCAGTCTTTTTCATTAACATAGAGACTTTTACAGCTAAATCAACGCTTTGGATCCCTGGAAGAGGAAAGAGACTTCCACAGGCCAGCCAGGGAATACACCCAGGAAAAACACTTTTTGAGCTGTTGAGACAAACTGTAAAACAAATGGCCATTTAAATCCACAGCAAACTCCAGAGAGGAGGGGTGAAGGTAATCAACACTTTACCTAAAAACAGAGAAAGCAGAAATTGACAAATATGGGATGAAGACCAACAGCGAAAGAGCCCGATTAAGGTATAAAGCGACGCTTTTGTGTATATTTAAAAAAAAATAAGGAAGTGATCACTTTTGCAGTGACGAGGCCAGTATAAACGTGTGCTAAAGTCACCCAAATGTAAAGGCTTTCTGAAAGAGAACGCTCCACACACCTGCATGCCACACATCGACCACTGAAACAGAATTTTACAGAAAGATTTTGTCAAAGGAAAGTGCTTCCACCCCCATTGGGCTATTGATGACCACGCCGCGAAGCCATCCCCTAAAACCTACAGCCAGGAGAGTAAAAAACTGTGAAGAAAACTGTGGACCAATCTCTTTGTTTTGAGCCAGCTGAGCACACATTACCTGCTGCACAGAAAGCATAGTGGTTTCAAACTGTATCCCGCTTCCACTCCCATTTCCAAAAAAACGCTATCCTTTCAACTTATCCTTTTTATAACACAATGCGAGAATTGTAATGGCTAAGGTTGGATTCAGCCTGTCTCTGGTAGCACTCGGTAATTGTATTGTAATATTAGTTAAAGGTGCGCATGATTGATGTACACCAGATCGCATGGGTCACTTTAGAACGGAACAGGCCAGTTTTAACAGCCCGAGTGGTATTTACATTCCTGCACTGCCCCTGATATTGCCCCACGGCCCGAGCGCTTGGCAGGGAAAAATGGTTTTTAATGACACTATAGATCTTCTGACAAAATGGCAACAATAATTATTATGAAGATGAATAATTAATGGGAAGGCAGCAGCCTTCACTAAAGATCTGCTCACTCTCTGTTTGGTTATATCTGACATAAGCAGTAAATGTCCATGACCACAAATTCTATGCTTCCAACTTTGTGGAAACAGTTTGGGGAAGGCCCTTTTCTGTTCCAGCATGACTGTGCCCCAGTACACAAAGCAAGGTCCACAAAGGCATGGTTGGATGAGTTGACTGGCCCGCACAGAGCCATGACCTCAACCCTATCGAACACCTTTGGGATAAACTAGAATGGAGAGCCAGGCCCTCTCGTCCAACATCAGTGTCTGACTTCACAAATGTTCTTCTGGAAGAATAGGCAAAAATTCCAACAGACACACTCCAAAATCTTGTGGAAAGCTCTCCCAGAAGAGTGGAAGCTGTTATAGCTGCTAAGGTGGGGACCAACTCGATATTAATACCTATGGATTTAGAATGGGATGTCATAAAAGTGTATATATGTGTGTGTGTGTGTGTGTGTGTGTGTGTGTGTGTGTGTGTGTGTGTGTGTGTATACACACACACACACAATTATGGAATCATATTCAGAGGAAGAATCATCTGGAAGGATTTCATATTTTTATTGTTAACTAGTTTTTGTATTCCTTACTGCTAAATAAATATTCATGGACACTTTAATGGTCACTTTGGCAATTACGTTATGCTTCTTTGTAATTAGTTGATTTTCGGTTGGGCTTCTTCAAAGATTTTGAGGGGTTGTTTGTAATGGAATGAAATGAACAAGCATTTTCCTGCATGTTATTGTTCAAAGGGATGTGCCAAACAGATCAATGACAAATGTTGCAAAAGGGCTTCTAACAAGTGAGTCAGTGAGTCAGTGAGCTAGTGAGTTAGTGAGTTAGTGAGCTGTCTCATGCACACTTATTTCATTTGTATGCTAAAATCCTATAAATACATAAACAGCAACACCCTTCAGCCAGAATAGCTGTTTCCCAAATACCTGTGTACCTGTGTACCTGTGTACCTGTGTACCTGTGTACCTGTGTGACCCTGTTCATGGGCACAGATGCCCTTTCTAGTCAATGATATCCAGACAACTGCTGAAAATGTCTATACTTCAATAGTTGTCATTTATTTCCTGACGGAACTTTTAATTAGACAGTCACAGAAAAAAACATCCTTTCAAATGTCAGACAGAGACACTGTTGCTAACCAGAGCTTTTAAATACCGCCGACCTCAAAATATAACAGAGCAGGAAGGGTAAGCCTTGGTAAAGAACAAACACACACAAAAAAAAGAGAATGTGTTAAAAATAAAAAGGGTTTAACTTCTGTTCTTTAATCGCCCACTTCCGCCAAGCAGTGGGCCCTCAAAGACTAGGTTCAGAGGGCTACTCAAAGACAGTGCACAACAAATCCCACAAAACCCCCTCTTTTTTCACACAGTCATGAATTGCTTCCCATCTGAAAGCCATGCACCCATCCAGTATATTTAAGGTGTGGGGAATTGTCTTTATTTTAGAGGAGGGGTGAAACGTTTCAGCTCCCATCCTCTGGCAGCGATTCCCTTGGCTTGGGTGACCACCTTCTGTGATCTGCGTCTTTCAAGTGCCAGATGTGCCTTCCTGGAGCTCTGCCACGGAGATTGTGTTAGCCTGGCAGGAGGTTCGGCACTCTTCACCCATCAACCGCTTGACTGAGCAGGCCCTGATCACCGGTGGCCCGACCCCGCCACTTGTGGGAGTAGCTGAATGATGCGCAATCTGGCGAGTCTGTGCGTGTGTGTGTGTGTGTGTGTGTGTGTGTGTGTGTGTGCGTGTGGATGTGTGTGTTGAACTCTTCTGTTACCACAAGCTTTTGTAACATATCAAGACGAATGGCATTTTTATGATTTCTGTTAATATATATATTAATTCCTGGAGCTTTTTAAATATCTAGATCCAGTAAGAAGGGACATCATATATAACATTCAGTTTTCAGACATTTAGAATTTGGTTTGTAATTTGGTTTGAGATCACTGGGGATATGTATATGGATTAAATGGCTAATCATTTTTTAGGTTTGTGGGCCAGTATGTAAATGTACATTTTTTAAATGATTAAAAAAACGAAGTTGAAAAGAATAGAAAGTTTCAACAGAAAATAACACACACACAAAAAACCATCAACTGCAAGCATTTTTATTTAATTAGCATTTGAAATTCATGTACTGCGTCGACTGATTGACACAGTCAGTTAATTAGGATGGTGAAAGAAACTAAACGTGATCTTACCCTGAAAGTTAGAATGCTTTGAACATGAAATAAATTTAATTGATTTTATATTTTCCTCGTTATTCCCCCTGGACAGGAATCTGATGCTGCTTACGCCCCAGACGTGAAGAAGGCTATATTTATATAAAGCTAAACACAATTAGATGAACAAATCAAAACAGTGAATAGTTTAATGCTGGTGGAAATTAAATTAGTGAGCCAAGGTTTGTCATATATATAATAATGATAACCCTAGCCAGTCTTACCTGTCATTTGTCCAATGTGTTTTATGTTTTACATGTGTTAAAGTTACATATCATGCACATTTAATACATAACAGCGTTAATTATCTGCTTAACTTACACTCTTATGTTGTCCACTTTAAATGAGATAAATTACCTTGCTCAAGGACACAAATTAAATGTCTCACCCACAATTCCAACTCTCAGTTGAGAACTGTATTTGTTAATTCTGACGCATTTAGTAGATTTAGTGAAACGCTGTTCATTTATCCAGACTGCTACAATGTGGTAACATAAGAAATAGCATAAGGTAGAATCAGTGGCATTGTATTCGATGAGGAAAATTACAGTGAAGGAAGTCTACATCCTTTTGAGCTATATGCCAAAATTAAGATAAAATCAGTAGCATTGTGCTAGGTGAGGAAAATGACCGTTTAACCTCCCTGCTTCTCTGGAGGACTCAATTTGCTGATGCACGCTAAAGGATTGAGAATCATCTGCATCCCTGCTGAAGCAAAAGGGACAGCTCGACGGAAAACCTGTATCCTGACGCATCCCCACATTTTCATTAATTGCACTTGTCGCAAATGGTTTGCATGTGTGTCATCAATAAACAGCTGAAAGCGGAGGTACTCCTGGCGTAAATATTGCTTAAACTGTCAGACGTAGCCGCACCGCTAAATTAACGTGGCGTCTCCTGTTGACATTGGAAAACGGGCCTCTACAAGAATATATTGATGCTTGTAGGTTTTCCACAGAAAGGAAAAAAAACTTCACTTGTGATTTCTTCGCAGAGGAATATGGCCGAAACAACAGGCTGGGAGAGGTCCCGCCAATTTCCAGCAACCCGAGGTGGAAAATCGTGTACTACCTCCGTGCTCCCCTGGTCACAGTCACAAATTTGGCAAGCACCTTTAACCACTGAGCCCCCTGGGAGGCTACGCTTATTTTGACCAAAAGACTCCTGTCTCAAGCCTCCTGACACTTGCTGGAGCCGCCCAATTCTCAGCGCCTGATCTAAAAAAGCGATTGATCAAAACTCTCGTCTTAACATTGTTGTCGTTTCATCCAACAGAATTAGTCCCTTCTCTGAGCTGGTCCTGCTTCTCTAATTGAGGTCAAAAAACTATGTGAGAGAAAGTGTCTTCCTGGTAGGTCCTTCATCCGTCCGTCACTTACTGACAAACATAGCAGGAATCAATCCCAGCAAGAGACGTTGGTATCTCAATCGAGTCAGTTGATTATTCCCGATTAGAGATAATTCGAGATATTATTAGAGATAATCCTGATCCGTGGAAAAAGATAGGTGACGACCGAGGAGTGGCACTTTCTGATTATGGTTTGGTTGCGACCAAAAGATTACAACAGATGTAAAGACCAGATGTAGGGAGAATTGCAGAGTACAAAGGCATACATGCACAAATATAATTTCCCTTTATAGTCAATAAAGCTCTAGCTTTTCCCCCCCCTTTGAAACAGATCTGTGTACTCTGTTGTTGACAACTGATATCTTTCCATGAAATTTTATGAGCTGACCTAGAATCCCTAAACATAACTCACAGTAAATATAGTCTGTGTACAAAACACTGAGATGGGAAATTCGCCTGATGTGTTTTTCAAAGTCTTTCTGCATTTATCCTCTTTGGAATCCCTTCCCTGTAGTTTCCAGACGGTCCGGAGACAAGGCCATTCCCCCGCAAACATAACTGAACGCAATAATATCTCACAAATATCATGCCCTGGCACATGTTTTTCTCCGCATTCTCTCGACCAGTGTATCGGCCACAACTGCATTTAAATTTTATGTAAACCTTTATTTATTTATTTGGAGTAAGATTTGCCTCAGAGAGAGAGAGAGCTGTTGTTGGTCACTGTTATGCAAACGCGTCCACCTGCATCCCACTGGGTCTCTGATGCCCACCCCCCCCACCCCCTTGTTTGTTGTTTCTCTGCCGTATAGACTCTCCATGCCCACAGGGCCGCCAACTGTGTCTGCCTACTCTCGTATTTGCATATGGCAATTCCTGCAAGATAGCGTGGAAGAGGAAACATTCTCTGTCCTGTTCGGTTGTGTGGGCTCAGTGGGGGATATGTGTTTTCTGTGCAGTATCTATCCGCGTATCCCAGTTATTCTCCCCTGTCTCTTCTCTGCCGCTCCCATTACCATCTTGTGGAGTCAAAAGGCAGAGATTTTTTTTCCCCTCTTGGCTCTGCTGCAATGCCTGCTCTGGATCTGTGAACCTGGAAGGCCAGTTCTGCTCCGTTCCACAATTTGCATTCCTTTCCTGTACTCTAAGTGACAGTTGAAACTAAACCTCCCCGAAGAAATCTATTTGGTTACGTTGGCCCTCCCTGAACGCTTATTTTACCATGCTTTTAGGGTATCTGTGTCTTAGCAGTTTACTGAAGGAACAATGTGTAGACTGTGCGTATTTATATGAAAGAAGATGGGTTTTTTTGGTTTTAGCCCCAGCTGTGGGGCTGATATGAATGAAATCCGATTCGTGATGGTGTGTGAAGTGTTGAAGTCGACTGCACTGAAACAGTCTTTCTGTTTTGTTTTTTTCTTTCCCTCATTTTCTCCTCTCAGAGTCTTCAGCTGCTGGGGTCTTGGAATTCTTGGCCCTATGAAACATCCGTAGAAAAGGAAGTGGCTCAGATTAGCATGAAGAAGCTAGTGCGCAAACGTACTCACCTCCACTCATGACACGATGTTGAGTCGATGAATTATATTTCTCCTGAAAACACTAACGGTTATTTCTATTGCACAGTTTCTTTAAGAGTGTATTATTCTAGTGTTGCTGATATTGTTATTATCAGTAGTAGAAGTAGTAGCAGCAGTTACCAGACTTAATTCTCGGGACATTCAATGGTATGTAATTATTGTCTCTGTGTGACTTTCCTCTTTGAATCGAGCATCAATAAAGGACAGAGCTCCCCCAACCAACCAACATGCAGTAAAAATTTCTAGTAAATTAAACTGACAAATGTCTGCTGTCCTGTGATATCATGATTGATGCTCAGAATCGCGAGCCAATTTTAAACCTGCCCTAATGAGAAAGCGAAAGTGCAGTTATTGCAGATCCGGATGGCTTCGAAAAGCCTTTGGTCCACACAACAGCGGTTCCCCTTGGAATACGCCAACGACACGGGCATGCACACCACCGGCCGTCCCTGTTAAATTCGTGACCGTCAGTCTCACCATCTCCCAACTTCAGGTGCCATCACCAAAGTTTGCACACAGGGTTCCCAGCTCACTTTGTTTCCAGCACTTAACACCACAGCAGATGCGAGTGCTTTTAAAGCACGGCCATTCAGAAACATGTTCCAAAGCATCTGTTGCGAAATCTCGTCGATGAAAGACAACTCCTTGTTAACTCAAACGTAAATAAAAATTAACCTGCTGTACCTTGCTTCAGAGTCACAGATAAAAGAACACGTGGGGTTTTGTTTTATGAGAATTCTGTCAGGGGATATGCCATGCTGGAATACATTAGGTTTTTATTTTATTTTATTTTTTCATCAGTGTACTTGCCAGTAGAACAGTCTGGATAACTGGATCAGGGCATCAATTTGGACCTCGTTTGCAAGAAACTTAATTAAAAAAATAAAATTAAAATAGTCCAACTGAATCTTCTGGGGATAACGAAGGGTGGGAATTCTACTTCAACTGCTTTCTGTTGTTGGTGTATTTTTTTAGATGCAGGTTGAAATAATTAATATCAGTCAGTCTTGGTGGTATTGAATGTGATCTTTTACTTTACCTTTTGGTTTTATTATTTTTTGTGCCGGACAGGGACCTCCAATGTAACTCAGATAACTAAGCCACCATTTGTCACCATCGTTTCACCTTTCCACATGCAAAGTGAATGTGTTAAATGACAAAATATCCACACAGTGAGCAGTACGTCTCTCTCTTACTAATAAACGGATATCTATTGTATATGAGTTGCCAGATTGTTTCTCGTGGGTTTTCTACATCTAACCCAAATCCTTCATTTAACTTGAAAAATGGCTTGCTGAGCCCACCCTAGAGACTGAAGAAAAATGTCTGGCGTGCTGGATCGGTTTACTTATTAAATATAAGTTCTCTGCTTTTCTTCTCCCCCCTCTCTCTCTCTCTCTCAGCGTGCGGCTCTGGCTTATTTTGGGTCTCGCGGTGAGCGTGACGCCCAGGTTCTTACGGGGCTCAGCTTACATCGCCCCACTCAGGCAGCCCAGGATGGATGTGCTGTCAGCTGCCCTGGCGGTGAGTGCCACGGCCACGGGCCCAAATGGGCAGATGCAGAGCTTATCACCGGGTGTGGGAGTGCGGAAATCGACCCTCTCCAAGAGGGAGGACGAGGGAGTGGGAACATCAGTGGCCTCTTATTGAACCTGGCCAGGAACCCCTCTGCCCCGAGTGTTGATTTAACAGGTGTGGGCTGAAGCAGGCACTCCCGGGTGCCACAGTTCCTGGGGTTCCCCAAAAACGCCCTCCCGGCACTCCTGAGCCGATTCTTGTCCAATGGCCGCTGCGTCTGAGCCGGGTCGATGAAACACAGGGGACTCAGTCTGAGACAGGGGAGATCTGAATGTGGAAAAATGAAGACAAGGACGCTACTGAAGACGTGATGGTACCAAGAGAGGGATATCAGTTAATTATTGGAATGGTTGTTTCGAACCTGATTCCCTAATGTATATACTGTATATATACTGAATGTACATGTTCTGGATCTTCGTGTAAGCGATATGTTGTTTAAACATACAAATGGCTTCCTAACGATGGCCGTCACATCCGCAGGCCGCCATTTTGGTTCTGGTACACGCCCATTTATAAAGCGCTGTCGATGTGGCTTCGCCGGACGCACGCGTTCTGAAATCGGCCGGGTCCCCCCAACTGAGGGAGTACTCTGTCGACCGTACGTCCGGTGCAGCGCAGCACCCGCGGGTGGGGCAGGAAGCCGCAGGGAGTGGGGGAGGGGCTTGGCGAGTACAAACACTGAGATATAGTGCGGCCGCAGGATCTGACTGTGACGGATTGGGCCATGCAAGGCTGACCGTTTGCACGATAAGGCGTACGCTATTTAAAAAAGGCAGCAGGAACGAACTTCGCTTAATTCAGCTAGGGGGCGATACTGAGAGAACCGGAGCCACTGTCTGTGGAAGTTCCTGCCAAACCACCAGACAATTAACAGGCCTATGAATGTATTTATTCATGTCTAAAGCAAAGGTCCCGGAATGAGTCAATGGGGCCTGTGTTTGCACAAAAACGATCCAATTTAAGAAAGGAATACGAGTGCAGGCAGGTTAACAGGCCGTTGAATGAACACACAATGTTAAAAATGTTCAGCTCCCTGCCTCATGATGCGTTACGCTGGAAATGAGCGGCGTGGCGACAGAAAGCCGAAACAGACAGAAGCAGGGAAGCCATCAGAGGAAAACTGCACTGCGTTGTGCGGAGGAACAGGGGGCCCCCACTGTGCCCTGATGGAATTTTATCTCCCGGCCCCAGGGCGAGGTAATAGGAGAGCCCTAATGATGAAGAAGGGGAAGAGCGACACGAGATCATCCTCTTCCCCGGAGCCGCGTGCAAAAGTCAAAATAAGAGAGGCCCGGGATTTTCATTAGAACAAGACTGCCAACGCCGGCGTGGCCCAGGCGAATCTGGGAATCAAATGGAGCGATAGATGTCAAATCTGGCCACGCAGCAAATGATCGGTAAAAAAAAAGGAAAGAAGCGGAGGAAAAGATTGCCTTTCGCCGGGACTGAAAGCTCGGTGCTCTGTCGGTTATTGGTGGCAGATGGAATCCGAGAGCCATATTTCACGTGTGTGTGCATATCCTGTGTGCATTGCGTTTTGCCTGAACTCCAGCACAAAGGTACACATCGAAGGTCTGAAATCCCAAAGCAAGATTTTCATGACATTACTTTGAAATAAGGATATCTCGCAACAATGTTTCATATTTATTCATTAAAAATATGGGAAATAAATGCTACGGGGAAAAATTTTCCTGGGAATATCTAGCTTTGCTACAGCTCAGGAAGTGCATGTATGTATGTACTTTATTACCAATGAATAGGTCTCTTGTCTTCCAAACTCACCCTAATCCATCCCCATCTCACGAAAAACTTTTAAATAAAGATTGTGTGAATATTTAAAAAGAACTAAAATACCAGGAGTGTTAGTGAAATGACACCATTTAGTGCTGGACCTGGTTTATGTTGTCAGGAAACAGCCAATTTTAACGGCGAGTGCAATGGCCAGAAAACCCCTAAGGCCCAGACACCGGTGTATGTACAGAGCTCCCGTCTCTCTTGTGACACCCGGGGACAGATTGAATCTTCTAACTGGTCTGGAAACACACCCCGGAATCTCCCAAGACAATTTCGAGCGACTGAAAAAACCATAGATAATTTTCAATCACAATTCACACAAAAAATTGACATCTGTTTATTTTATGATTAACGGGCAAAAAATGTAATGTAACAGAAAATGTGAAAGCCGCACCTAAATATGTGCCTTTAGGGAGTTTAAGAGCAACTGGGGGAGTTCAGTCCTGTTCAATCACTAGACAATGGCAAAGTCTCGCTGTGAAAAGGACTCCTTGTGCGTAAAATTGTCCATCGATTTGAAACAAACAGCTCAGATTTTTATCAGACATAACAAACAAAAATGTAACAAAATATATCATAATCCATACAAAGCCGTCTCTATCAGATTAGCATCCATTCACCTCCCTGCGTTAAACACGCTGTGAGAAGCTATCAGGGTATCATGAGATTGAAGGATATCATGAGAAGGAAGGATATCATGAGAAGGAAGGATATCATGACAATCACGACGGGGCTGCAGGAGCCACACATAAAACCTTGTTCATTTTCTAGGAAAGCGTTTTAAGGACAAGGGTTTGACTTTCACTTCTTTTTCTTTCTCATCTTGTTTTAACCCGCTTTTTTTTCATCCTTCACTGCCTCTCTGCACAACCTCCAACAACAGGCTGCTCTAATGTCTGCCGTATGTCATGTATCAGTATATGAACGGAGATGGTGTCCACAGCGCATCTTAAAGGATGGCTGTTAATGCAATGGGGGTGTGCGCCAATGTCATGTTTCTTGCAGGCAAATCCATTTTCCACGCTGTTAGTGAGAGAGAGAGACTAGAAGATATGCATTCGAATGTTCTGAAAGATTAAAAAGCTAAGTGCCTCACTGTGTCTTATGGAAATCAGGGTTTGTGATTTTTTAATAAGCCTGCAGTGAACGTTCATGACCAGTCATTCTCATAAATATCTACAAGTAATATCTCTGCTTCCAAGTGGAGGTCAGAAGGGTTAGCCCGAAATGAAATTGCTGTTCAGTTCTAATTCTAAAGTCATATATTATCTATTAATGTGCAAAAGGAAATAAAATAAAAAATAAACCCACAAGAATTCCTAGATATTTCAGGTTTTTGTAAAGATAATAATTCTTTCATCAATGAAAGCAATTTTTATCGTGTTTATTAAGTTTAACGTTATATATAAAACGATGTCACCAAAGGTCTTTTTTAAAGTCCTTTTTAAAGTGTTTTTTTCTGCATGTGTACCGCTTGGATCAATGGCACGTGGAGAACAGATCTACCAGCCTGAGAGACTGCAGTGCATCAATGAAAATTTTGTAAGGGCGGGATCCAGACTCATTTTCATGCCAGGCTTAGTGTTTGGCCATTAAATACTGTACCTGGGGACAGCACAGGTGCCTTGTTCTGAGAGGGGTCAACCCCCCCCCCCCCCGCTGCTGTCCTTCTGGGCCCAGACATGTAGGTTCAGCTGGGGTTCAACTGAGGCTAGGGGGCCGAGGCAGGGGTCATTATCAGCCTATTTGAGAAAGAAGGAAAAAGCAGAAAATAGAAATCAGGATGTGGTCCATGGCTACTTTAAAGACCAAATGCCATTCAAAAGCTCTGCCAAGCGCCATACTGAGACCACGCTATCAGAGCGCTGTATGCATGTTAACATCGCAATAGGTAAAAATTCTTAGTGGTGCTGCTTTGGTGGAAGAACGGGTAGGGCCAGATCAAATCAAACCCCTATCGCACTAGCAGTTTTGTATTTTGTATTTTGTAATTGTTACATTCTCTATCATAGTTTATTTTTATCCCAGAACCAAATCTAACCAAAAATACAGTTGGTGGCCAGTTTATTAGGTACACCTCTTTCATGAAAATGGATCTCTCCTATAGACAATTTTCACACACGGCAAAGTCCAGGGTTTACAGAGAACGGTGCAACAAACTAAAAAGACCCAGTCAGCTCCGGTCCTGCGGGGGAAAACAGCTTGTTGATGAGAGGTTGTAGGAGCAGAACCGCTCAAGCTGACGGGAGGGCCGCAAACCAACAACAGGGCGGAGCACAACGGCGGTGAACAGAGCAGCCGCTCGGAACGCACAGCTGGTCATAGACGGGCTATTGCAGCAGTCCTATCAGCTGGAAACAAGGAGAAGAGGCTCCGTTCGCCACTCAATCACCAACACTCCACCACTGAGGAGTAGAATGACATTGCCTGGTCCCAGAAATCGCAGTTCCTGTTCCGTCATGCCCATATGTATGTATATATATATATATATATTAACAAAACTTAACTCCAGAAATCTGTGGAAGAAAAATTCCTACTGCACCCTTGTGCACTGGACATCGTTATTCTGTGTGTACTTGTGCCTGTGTATGTGTACTTGTGCTTGTGTGAGTGTACTTGTGCCTGTGTGAGTGTACTTGTGCCTGTGTGAGTATACCTGTCCTTGTGTGAGTGTACTTGTGCCTGTGTGAGTGTACTTGTGCTTGTGTGAGTGTACGAGTGTATTTGTGCCTGTGTATGTGTACTTGTGCCTGTGTGAGTGTACTTGTGTTTGTGTGAGTGTACGAGTGTACTTGTGCCTGTGTGAGTGTACAAGTGTACTTGTGCTTGTGTATGTGTACTTGTGCCTGTGTGAGTGTACTTGTGCCTGTGTGAGTGTACTTGTGCCTGTGTGAGTGTACTTGTGCTTGTGTGAGTGTACGAGTGTACTTGTGCTTGTGTGAGTGTACGAGTGTACTTGTGCTTGTGTGAGTGTACTTGTGCCTGTGTGAATGAAGTTTCAACTCTGACTGGATATTTCCAGTTTTAATTTTACAAATGACACTGACACTGTCATTGTCATATAATCATTGAAGTCAATTTTTTGCAGACCTTTTTTTTGCAGATGAGTTCACACATTAATTACATGGCGGGGTTAAAGACAAATGTTACCATATTGATTTGTGAAATATCACATTTAAAACCTTTCTTTTTTTTCCCCTAAATCTAATTCCGGTTTGATGTGTCTGAATGAGCAGAACAGTACAGAATAATGTCATACACACATAAGGACCGAAAAAATTACCTCCAGGTGTTCAGCTGCTCTGCAATCTTCTTATACATGCGTAACAATCAGCCCTCATCTCCCTCCAGAAGCCTACTGTTCATTCAGAAACCTGGCTCTGGCCCAACTCCTGTTTCATCTTCAATCGCTTATCCAGCCAACGCCCTCCAAGACCCCTTTGCCCAGTAACCAGTGGTCAACTGCGGACAGACCTGAAATACACAGTTACAGACCTGAAATACACATTTTTTTAAAGCCCAGAATAAGCTTTACTATGTTTTATATCACAATCAAAAGTGGTTGCAAATGGGCCATATTTTTTTATTGCATTTGTCCCTCTAACGTCGATCTCTCAGTCGTATCATTTGTAAGTACTCCATGTTGGCTGAATATCTTTCCTGTTTTCGATAACTTCGGCGGGGGCAAATGCATTGCCTCAATCCTGTCTTCGGATCGTAGCTATCAATATTGATCTGTTTCCTGCCTTAGCTCTTGTTTTGCGTATCTCTCTCCTTTAGAGGACGCAGCCTAAACCGCCGCCGCTCTCTCTGGCCAGGGATGAGATGTATGTGTCCCTGAATAAAGATGAAACGCGTGTCTGCGGCTGGCCCCGACTCTGCCCCATCTGTCCCGGAGATGGGATTTACGCCCTCGCGATATCTTCATCTTTC
>JAOVYW010002301.1:0-10046 GCA_025775045.1 Hiodon tergisus
TAGTGTTTATTTTCTGTTTAATAAAATAAAGTCGGCAAGAAGCCGAAGAACCCGGAAGTGTGTGTTCCGATTATTCCTGAACCAAGCACGTCGGCGTGCTACACACTCCAAATGAAGTTTCAGGTGAAATGTTACAGAATGCTTGCAGCTGAACGCGCTGCCTTCAGCAGCCGTGGAAATCTAAACTCAAAATCCTCCTTCCTACAAAAACAACCAAGCAAGTGAAGGTCACCTGGAAGGAGCTTCCGAGCAGCCTCCTCTGCCATCCGTAGAAGAGGTCCAGAGCAGGGCCATCCCGTCTCCACCTCCACCCCCGCGCGTTTCGACAGCAGGTGAGCCGACAGCAAGCCCCCCACCACTGTGGACAGGAGAAGTCATTTCCACTGCCAGTAACGCTAATGCGGCTGAGCTACACATCCTGCCTCCACAGGGGGAGAATGAGGAAGTACAGATAGTCTCCTCCGAGCCCCCTCTCTCTCATACACTCTGAATGCTACACAGCCCGTATGAGAGGTTCAGCGGCGCTTGGAGGAGATGCGCGTCTCTCTCAACGGCGCTGGCAGCCTGCAGGCACTCAGGAAGCCATCAGGAGGCGCCGATTAACAGGCTCACCACTCTTCCAGTGGCGAAATCTGCCAAATGAAATTAGCTGGATTCGAACCTGCTCGCGGTGGGGGCTCAGTCGGCACTCGGGAGAGCGTCTTTACCGACTGAGGCTATCCCACCTCTGTCCAAAGCGCAAGTCTCTGTTTACGATTTACCCCGAATGTTGGTTTCGAACACAGACGCGTTCACATCAATGTCAAAGTCCACAGTGTCCTGCAGCAGTGACGCCACTCGCTGAAACTCAGTGTGGTTCCCCAAAATCTAAAAAAGAAATGAAATTTTTTTTAGCAGAGGCTCAGATGAAAGCACACAAGCGACTGGTCATATCATTCTCATTTTTAAGTGCTAATATTAGCCTTGTCGCTATATCAGCCTCAACTAAAACAACATACCAGAAGAGTGTCCAGAGCGTCTATTAACGTCAAGGAAAAGCTTTTAAAAAAAACAGAGTGAAACAGGCTCATTAAATACTTGCTTTAAATAAACGAGAAAGGGTCAATAAATAGAAAGTTAAACACTGTACCTGCCCCAAGTGTCTTGTCCATCACAGGTCAAAGGTCGCAGCTCATCATATGGAAAAGCATTTTCCAAATAACTGTTATAGGCGTGGTAAAACATGGATTTTATTCTTTCTCTGTTGGAAATAGATAAGTTGATATAACGCCTGAATACGTACAGTCATACTGGTACCACAGAAGCCCCTAAAAGCTTTTCATCACAATGGTTTGGTATTTAGGGTGAAAACAGTCCCCAGTCTGCAGCAGTGGTTCCCAAACTTTTCAGTAACACTGCACACTTAAATGAGACAAACAATTAGGTGGCACACGCAGTTTTCCCCCAGTTGAATCGAAACGTCCCGTTCACCAGAGAGGTTTGCAACACAGTGCATACAAGCTAAACAAGGATCAAATTATTTCACGTTTCAAAACCACCACAGAATACACAGTCCAACAGGGAACGAAGAGCCAACAGCTCAACTCAACTATTACTAACCATTAATAACCATGTTTACTCAACTTTAAAACATGTAGAGTAAACCGCACTAAGGGTGTTTAGCGGGAAAGCTGAGTCTGCGGGTTTGCGCAGTTTTCTGATGTGACATTCTGCTCTACACTGATCTGCTGTACAAATGAATACAATAGTTTTCTTCATAAAAGGACGAGTACATTTATTTGACGCGATCTGCATTTCGAAAACAAAAGTAACGTTATATTAAGGCAGCAAAAACTATATGTGTATTCTATAACAGCTAAAACAACCTTCCACAAAAGCAAATTTACAGTTAGCTATAATCCATGAACTCATTCAATTCCTACCTGTATTGTGGCAAATCTTGATCTGTACCCTCCTCGCCTTTCGCATGATTGATAACCGTAAAAACATGAATGACGCTAAAGATCGTGAAAAGATATTTGAGCATGAAGAAAAGAGGTTTGTGCGAATTCAATTGCACGGATAAATGCACAATTTGCAAAGATAAATTTGTAGCTTCACGTAACTATAAGGAAGTAGAATTTCTGAGCATGCGCTACTGTTACTGCTGACGCATTTCTTCGTTCAGTGGTCGTTCTCGATTTAAAGGCATACGCCTCAGCATAAACCACCTCGGTCTTTAACGGTAATGCCGAACATGTTTACTTGTTTTGTATTTTCTTTTCTTTATTTCACAGTGGGTGTGTAATTTGACAAAGTAAAGTTGTTGGATTTAGTGTAATAAATTGTGCAAAATAAAACGTGTGTGCAATTTCAAATAAAGCAATTTGTCTTAAACAGAAGTTTTTGCGAAATTTAGTTCACGTTTGGCATTTGTTGTTTAAATTTTACATTTTCAGTCATTTTGCCAGAGCGACGTTCGAAAGTGCTGTAGTTTAGGGGTTAATGTGCAATAAGAAACGGGGCTACCTTGCCCTAATGACAAAATACTATGTTTATGGTGGAAGGGATAAGATAATTGCTTTTTTCCCCCGTGCTTTTTTAACTATGTTAAATATTTTAAAAGTTCAATTCGCTCACGAGTAAAGAGGCCATGTTTCGATGTGTTAGGTTTTTTTCGCGGCGCAACACGAACAGATGTTCAGTGCCATGTCACAACGTTTTTCGTTCTATCGCAGCGGACACTGCGGAGTGGCTGATTCTAGGAAAGCAGAATTATCTTCGATCTCCTCGATGCCTCTGTCGTCTTTCTTTATCCACGCGTCGTCCACCAGATGCCGCTACATATATGTTATTCGAAAATAGTGTTTATGGTGTATTTATGATGAATTGTTTACGTTGTGACCCGTATGCAGATTAAAATAAAATTATATAATTAGGCCGCAAATAAACGGAAACAAGACGTAAAAATATAGATACGTGCGTTAATTTGATCACCGGTATTATTATTCGCTTCGTAAAAGCGAAGTGCTTAAAGGCGTTCTATTTAGTAGTACAACTTGACCATATCCTGCGTATAGACGACCCATCTAAACGGAAAAAAACAAATTAGATCAAAGGTGACATAACAGGAAACCTATTTCAGATTCTGGTCTGTATGCTCTTTTTTGTCCTAGTGGCTTCTCAGCTCTGCATTGGTAAGCACCAATGCAGAGCTGAGAAGCCACTAGGGCAAAAAACGCTGCTATATACTGTATATTACTGCAGCATTTTACCCAATGTGATCCGTCTTTGTTTAAATGCTGTAAAAATGTCTGACGGGAGGCAGGCCCGCCGTTAGGAACTGTGGACAGGGGGACAACATTTTCCAAATTGGGCCCCTCATCCCATTTAAGGGACAACCATAGACCTTTGCAATGCCCCCCCTTGGGCCTTTGGCTGGGGTTATCTGTTCCCTTTAACCCCCCCGATCACGGGCCTGTGTGGAGGTGTCGCTGCCATGTTCTTAATTGCCAGCTTGTGTGTTTGTGTTGAGCTGTCTTGTTATCTTAAAATTAAATTATGAGAAATGTCAAATATGCTTGCAGAATCATAATTTTTTATTTATATTTTCAGTCTTTTTGTGGTTGCGCAATAGGCAGGGCAACCTACAGAACATTAAATTATCATACAAAATTACAAAGTGCAAATTCAGTAATTAGTATTAAAAACTATTTACACAATTGAATACCTGCATCCGCCTAAAACTGATATAAAAATCGACTCAATCAAGCAAATTGCTAAGAAGTAATTTTATAGAAAAGTGTTGAATTAGTTGATTGTCAAAGCATACAGCTATTGGATAGGCCAAAGTTTGAGAAACCCAGCTACAACCCAGGTATTGTCAATAAAATTATATTTCACAAGGAAATGGAAAGTTGTGAGACTCCTCCCTGCTGATGGCAGCTTCTTCCAACGCTGATAGACAGGACTGGGTTTGGGCCCGTGAAGGGTGGAGGAGAGTGGGGAAGAGTGTAGGTAGATAGGTGCTTACCTCCTTTTAATGGTAATTGAAGGTCTCTATGAAGTCGGTAGAACAATGCAATTTTCCATATGTGAATCTTCCGTGTACCCCTAAGGTGACTCTCCCTCATCTCAGTGAGTGTGACTTTCCCCTGCAGTTTTCCACCTCTCTATTGATATTGTATCATACTCCCTCCTCACTGTGGCTTGAGTGTCCAGACAGACCATTACAACTCTGCTATTACATGCCGTCAAATGGAAAGTGTCCACCGTCTCTGTGCTGCTTTTCTTCAGCCGCACTCTCCAGGAGGAGCCATGTGCAATCCCTGCTCAGGTTTTTTCCTCCTGCTGAAAGTCCTCACAGTTCATCTCTTCTGTCATGAGCAGGTAGGAGCTGATGGCTTCCCGCAGGCCCTCGCTGACCAGGGACTCCTCCGTGCCGTCCGTGTCCTTGCCAAAGATCATGGAGCTGTTTAGGACCAGACAGAGAGATAGAGTGAGATTAAGGCAAACATTCAAACCTGGTACACGCTGAGGAATGCTGAGCTGATCCTCTGGCCTGAACTGAGCTGATCCTCTGGCCTGAACTGAGCTGATCCTCTGGCCTGTCCTGAGCTGATCCTCTGGCCTGAACTGAGCTGATCCTCTGGCCTGAACTGAGCTGATCCTCTGGCCTGAACTGAGCTGATCCCCTAGCCTGAACTGAGCTGATCCTCTGGCCTGTCCTGAGCTGATCCTCTGGCCCGAACTGAGCTGATCCTCTGGCCCGAACTGAGCTGATCCTCTGGCCCGTCCTGAGCTGATCCCCTGGCCTGAACTGAGTTGATCCCCTAGCCTGAACTGAGCTGATCCTCTGGCCCGTCCTGAGCTGATCCTCTGGCCCGTCCTGAGCTGATCCCCTGGCCTGAACTGAGCTGATCCCCTCGCCTGTCCTGAGCTGATCCTCTGGCCTGAACTGAGCTGATCCTCTGGCCTGTCCTGAGCTGATCCTCTGGCCTGTCCTGAGCTGATCCTCTGGCCTGAACTGAGCTGATCCTCTGGCCTGTCCTGAGCTGATCCTCTGGCCCGTCTTGAGCTGATCCTTTGGCCGTGCTGTATGGCTGGAAGAGCCTCACCTGTGTACATCCTTCCAGTTGAAGGTGGGCTTCCTGATGGCTATGGGAGGAGGTGGGGTCATTACAGGGACGCTGTTGGAGCTATGGATGAAACAGGGCTCTCTCAGCAAACAGCAGAGCCCATCGGCTGTCTCTGCAAGAGATGGTTAATTTGCATGCCTGTTAGAGGTCAATACTGACAATACGGCAATACTGATACCAGTGAAAGCACATCAACCACGTTCCATAGGCGTAGCCTCTCAAAACGTTTTATGTTATTGCTTTGTTTGTTATATATTGCAATCATTTTAAAAATAAAAAGAGATAATATCAGAACATTGGCGTTCGGCTTGAATTGTCTATTCACATCCCTGACATTTGACCTGATGCCCTGACTTACCAGAGTAGTGGTCCACCAGGTGGGTCAGAGAGGAGAAGGTGAGTCGAGGCGAGATGTAAAACCAGCCGTTCTCCAGCTGACGTATGTGGTAGTGTTTCACAGAGCCCAGCGACGAACTTGTGCTCCTCCGCACAGATAGAGTATGGGCCCCTGTAAAGAGACCCCGTACCAGCTTAAAGATTTACCTCACAGTAAATTACAATAACATTTTCATGATAAAATTAAAAAATTGAATGAAATAAATTTGATGAATTTTGCTGGGCTCTTATTTTATACTTTATTAACAAAGGCCAGCTCTATCGCCAACACTATCTTACATATAAACCTAAAGCGTAAAACTTCTGCTGCAAAGAGCTGAAACCCTGATGTGAGATAAAACTAGTGTCAGCAGGTGTCTTCCTGCATGTATTGGTGGTCGGAAAACATTGAAATTGTGCACAGAGGCCGTGTGAGAAGCTGTGAGTACTTATTTCTATGTGTACCTCGCGTGCTATCTTTTTCCTGCATCTCCTTTCCGTGTTGCCGTGGTTTTGTGGCTCTTTTCTGAGATGAGCCGGTTACTGTGTGTACACCTGTGCCTGCTTCTCCTTTTCCCCACACACCCAGGGGAGTGCGTTTAAAGGTGGCTCTTCCTGAAGCAGTTATTCTGCGTTTTTGTTATTCTTCATTTATTTTGACATTTTTACACGACCGTGCCAATTTCAGACATGTAACGGCTGGTCTGGATGCAAGAAACGCAGTGGTTTGTGAGTGCCAATACCTAAAACTGAAGGGGCAGCACCTTTGAGACCCGTTAAGAGCCAGCACTGGCAGAACCTGGAGGGGGGACGGGTTCTGTGTGTGAGTGCGTATTCTCACCGCTGTAGGTCTGACTCTCGCGGATCATGAACGACCCGGCCCGGTTATTGGGCAACAGCAGCAGCTCCTCGGCCTTCTCCCTGCTGATGCCGTTGTACCTCCACCTGCACAGAGGCGAAACAATGAGGCCAAGAGCTCCGTGGAGACTGCAGAGACACGGGGCAGAGACAAGCCTACTTACACAGACAAAGCCCCCGCCCAAGTGGAAATAAACTGCAGCGTGCTTTCAAAAAGGTGTGCCCACACCTTCTCTCCACTGTGACAGAAAGAGACCCTCTGTCCCATAGGAAAATGCAACTGCAAGAGCCTTGGGCATCCACTGGGGGAGGGATGACATCATTCTGACAGACAGAAAACAAGCTGTACTCCGGTCTGAGACTTACCTACAGGTTTTCCAGCCTTCTGATCTATTTCATAGATTTTTCTGATTACAGATCACAAAATAACGTCAACCCTCTCAGATTTTTCTTATCACAGGCTGCACTATGCAGACTAGTGAGGCGGAGTGGCTTACTGTGTACGGCTCATTTGCAAGCAAAGCATTGTGGGAGATGTAGGACTCACCCTTGGAAGACCTTGGCGGTGTAGTTGCAGGGGATGTAGCTGTCCTTTCCCATTGAGGATCTCACCATGAACCAGCCATTTTCTCTGTAACAGACAGACAGGTCAGTAATAACGTCCGAACTGTGGGGCTTCCAGGTGCTCCCGTACTATACTGTAGAGGTAAACTGCATGCTTTCACAACGGAATTAAAAACTGAATGTCATCATCGTATTGGTAGTTTTCTAGCTTTTGGCATTTCTTTTTTACAACCATTTTAATGTTTCTTTTCTTTTTCTTCTGTGTTTCTGGCAGACCGTTTGTGATGTTGGTGCAGGAGTGTCATTGAAACACCAGCAGTCGCAAAACTCGAACATCGGCAATGGTGGTTCTCCGTTTTTGCGCAAAGAAAACTAATTTATGTAATTCATTTTTTTTTGGGACCCTTTGTTTTCCCCGTCAGCCCCCGAGCGATGTCTCTTACTCTGAAAGGACGTTGAGTCTCTCTCCAACTCGAATTTTACAGTCGACGGGTCCTTCGGACGGGTAGTCAAACAAGGCCACCACCACCACACAACTGTTGTCTGAGAGTGGAACAAAGAGGCAAGGCATTAGCATTAGCAAAGAGCTCAGGTTGAAGATGTGTTCATATAACAGAGGCCATCGATCTCACAAACAACACAACCAAGGACCAGTGATAAAAAATGTTCACTTATTTGTTAAATCACAGAAAACCATGTGATAAAGGCTGGGCTTCAAAATGACTTGCTTTAGTTTACTTACATTTATTGACAACAACAAATTTAGAAATCAATTAATCGAGTTCACGAAGAGGAGTGGGAGACGTTTATCATCTGAAATATTTCTTCTTAAGTTAATTTTATTACACTGGCCCCCAACTGCGTTTCAGATGTGCGTTTGGGGCGTGTGAACTTGTGCTTGTCTGAGAATGTGTGTGGTAGCAGAACAAGATCTCCTTTCTGAGGGTCTCCACGCAACCTCTCCAACAACAAAATAACCGTGAAAACTTAGGTGGGTTCCAAGAAGCCGTGACACAGGTCAGGTTTTTTTTAACTCCGCGACTACAAACGTGACATCTCTGTGCATCCGGTCTCTGAGGAGCAGTGCGTCTGGATCTCTCGTTAATCCAGCACCGGCCTCCTGAGAAGGACGACGTCACGGGAAAACTCCCCGACACGTTCCTCGGGCTTACCTGACACGGACGATTTGTTAGGATCTTCCTGACTCAGCAGAGGAGTCTGTGCATTGGAGCTCCGTCGACCTTTGCTCGGCCGACTTCCCATGTCGATCAAAAGTTCTTAAATTCGTGTCACTGGAAGGTTCTGGGGGCTGAAGAGAGAGAACAGTCATCGAAAACGTTTGCTCTTTCAGACCGTCGCTTATCCTATGGTGTATGGTTCTTACAGATATATATCTATTTTTTTAACCTACGCTCTGCAGTGAGCACACAAGCCTTGAAGAAGTGACGGAACCTATTGATGGGTCAAATGTTTGAACCTAGTGCCGCTAATAATTAGCAATGTATTTTATAGGACAAAGCTAGGCTAGCACTGGGGTCTGGAGTTGAGCCAAACTCTTCAACAGCTTTTCAGACACAGTATCGCGAGCTTAACAGCTATTCTGTGTGAACTGTTATGCGTGGGCATCCTCTCCATCTCACTGACACCACAAGGGGAGGATGCTCAAAACCAACTTTTTCCAACCATACTCTCGTTATTACATCTGACCGTTATGGTCATTGACTGAGGAGAAGTGCCACCATTTTGAAGGTGGTGGGAACCACCATCAAAACAAACATGACTGACAAACTTGGGGGGGGGGGGTGTGCTTTGAAGGTTTTCAGATAGAGGTCTGTGATTTTTTGTTACTTAGGTTGAATAATTTAATTTGACAACAGCAACAAAGCAATACCACCCCTATATGGAAATGATGAATGAAGATGAGTGTCTTCCCCAAGACACCGTAACCTGTCTAAACCATGACTGAGAAAACGGAGAAAACTATGGTCACAGATAGGCCTCACAGGAGTACTTGAATCCACCAGTCCCACATTTGCGTTCTCCTCGCAAAAGATGAAAATAACCCACACCCCTGCGAAACAACGGAAAAATAACGGCTATTTCTGCCCTCGATGCCAGTGTTCTGCGGGTATGTCGTCGGGCGTCTGTACATTTAACCAATCCCAAGAGGCTCGCATTTAACCAACCCCAGCCCGGGCGGCTCTCTGCCAATTGTGCGTCGCCTCTGTGTTCTCCTGGTCACAGTCGGCGCAAATGGCACAAGCTGGATTCCAACGCATAAGCTGTGGTTGGCCGGATTGAATACAGCTCATGTCCTTAGCCGATTGTGACCGAGAGAGCAGTGGTGGGACAGATGCATGGTAACGTGCAGGGATGTGTTAGCGGTTAGCACGCTCAGTAATTCCATATCGGCAAGAAATTATGAAAAAGTTATTTACAATTCAAAAAAAAATTTTTCATCAAGTCTGATTTAAGAAACTGACAAACAATTGCATCATTTTTTTTTTTTTTTTGTCCTGTATCAGAAAAATTCGAAATGATTCAACAAGGTTGCACTATTTGGCAAAGAGTTTCAAGCTGAATGGAATATGTCATAGAGCAACTACAGAAATGTCCTGGAGATCTTACTGGAAGGAGCACCAGGAACACCCTGAAGTGATGCACAAAATACAAGAGTCACTGTGCCAAAAGAAATTTAAGGTTGTTAAGGTTTACAAGCTTAACATCGTCGAATACATAGCTATCAGACCACATCATTTTTGTGTGCGTTTTATGTGCTGCATAAGGTTTAATAAAATAATAGTTTATGCTTTTTTCTTACTGCCTATCAGTATTACTTTAGCGCATGCAACTGCTTGTCAAGAAGAGGATTCTGTATCTGGAAATAATTATGATTAAGGATTTGCCATGTAAATGGAAGGATAAAATCCCCTCCCTTTGTAAAGAGTCGCGCTGCATGCAGGCGCTGACAGGCAATTTAAACCTGACCGAACAATGCACCTTTGGCGCAAAATTGGCATTGCTTGCTCGAAATTCATCCATTTACATTTGATTTAGTACAGACACATCCAGCTTAGGAACTGCTCGAGATTCATCCGTTTACATTGGGTTCAGTACAGACACATCCAGCTT
>JAOVYW010002302.1:0-10220 GCA_025775045.1 Hiodon tergisus
GTTTTTTATTTATTGCTTGCTTCCCTTTGTAGTATTTTTCAGTATTTTTCAAGCATCTTCGCCTTACAGAATGTTTTACATGGGTCTAAGCCTTTTGCACAGTATAGATTTACACAGATATACTCATAACCTCAACAAAGTACACATAACCTTAAAATGCCCAGCATTTAATCTCACACCACTAAATACCGTGCAGTTTCGACCCACTATCCAAATGTTTCGAGTTTCGTAACACGTGAGTGATTTTCTGGTACAAGCGGAAGTCTGGTAAACGTTGCCATGGATACCTAGTGAGTACTTGTAGACAGAAAACGTTAACAATTGCAAACTAAGGGACACTGAGGTAAGAATATGAAGTGCAACACTTTTTAAATACTCTCGAACACATACGCTCAGCTTTAGTTTAAAAACAGACTGTATTTAGGATTTGTGATTTCATTCACGGTCGTGCTCATTTAAAATCCGTTGAGGCAATGTTCTTTAGATGCTACTTGTAATGATAAAGAATATTTAATCTTGGGATCATGAGCATACATAATTCTAGTATCTTAAAGATGTTACTTAACACGCAAGTAATACATAGCTAGCTATTGTATAAAAATGAGCCGGAGCAGATATGTATGCGTATGTCTGAAAGGATCCCTTTTTTATAGCCTTTTCATATAACTTTATTATAGTCAAATATCAGTATTAGGTTTTTATTTTGCATATCCAAAAGATTTAAAACACTCTAATAACGATATTAGGTAGGGCCAGGCCTCCTGAAAATTTAACGAAGTACAAGAATTCAGTTTTACTAAGCTTTCCTCCACAGACACAATTGGAGATTGTGTGAGCTTCTTCAATGTATCTAGGAGGACATAAAGACAGCAGGAAGCATACAGAGAAAATGAAGCTGATGTAAAACGTTCATCTTAAATAATGTGAACCTGGAATTGTCAAGGAACTCAGTGACTGTAAATTATCTTTGATTATTTGAAAATTTTTTAATGTGAAATCGATTTGAAGTTGTATTAATAATAATATTAGAAATGGCCTTACTGAAAGAATTGAATGCCTACTTGAGTAGTATGATAAGGGTATATTCATCTCAAAAAAATAGTCCTTAGTACTTACTTTAACATTAGTTTAATGTTGCTGTCAGCTGACCTCAGTACCAGCATAACCACCAGATACTAGTTTCTGAGGACCTTTATTGACAGTATATCTTCATTAACTTATACATTTTGTGATATTTATTGCAGTATGGAGGATTCCGGGGTTATTAATTTTTCAACTCTGAAGAGAGAGTTGCAGAATGCATTGGAGGCAGACAAGAGATACCAGAGAGAAAATGACGCTAAATTCCGTGCCTTACATCAAAATGTTGGCTCCTATGAGGAGTTCAGGTGGGTCTCTTTACTAATTTATTAATTGGGATAACACATTGGAAATGCCTATACTGTACCATGGAAACAATTTATTTTTGCAGTATTTTTTACTTATAGTTATTCCCTTTATTAATTTAAAAACTTGTCTCAGAGATATAGTGCTGGCATCACACCTAAAACCTCTGTCCAGGGAGGATAAGGCAGGTGCTCCGTGCAAACAGCCTTGGAATTCTGTCTGCTCTTCCACCAAACAGCAGGATAGGGAAATCTGTGAAGAGATGGAGGTCAGTTAAAGCAATAAATTGCACCTTAACATCTTGTCATATTTACCTATTTCTTTTTCTTGGGCAATCTAACATTTTTTGATGTAGATAGCATTTAAAAAAAAAAAATTTTTGTGCAGGATCATTAAATTATTTTTATAATGTAGAATACAATATAAAAAAGCACACCCATGGTGGATAAATTGTATATCCTAGTAGCGTACCCAGTATTTTTTTTCCTTTGCTATCATTTGATATATATTGACATATCTGCGATTGATATCATACACACTTTATTACTAATTGTTACTTGAGATTTTAACTTTCAATGTGATTTTTTCAGCCCAAGTCAACTGAGTTCCAGCCAAGGACAGCATTGGAGTTCCAACGAGACTGGCACAGACTGGGGCAGAACATAATGCAAAAGTATAGTCTCCTAATCTCTCTAGGTGGGGTAGGCCTACAGCGGCTCTTCAGCGTTGAGATTGGCTTTGGTCTGCTGGGAGAGGTCATCCTTGTCCTGGATAAAGGCCTTTGCCCCGAGGACACGGATGCGGTGGTGGCCATACTGGAGGGGCTGTCGCAGACCTGCCGCTTTGGCCTCAACCTGTCCCTCATGAGCCAAGCAGAGAGGGACGGCTGTGTGCAGCTCTTCTGTAGGCTGCTGGATGCAGTGGATGGGCTTAGTATGGACAGCCATGCAGGTGTCTACAAAAGCAACTGTTTAGGGTCTACACAGCTAGGGAGCAAAGCAAACCCTCACAGTCCTGCGCAAAATTGTGCGACTGCACAGGGGGAGACTGTAATGGAGAAATGTAGAAGGCTGATGCCATTGTACGGTATCAGAATTGACTGTTCACAGTGAGAAATGTGACCTGACACCTTAGAAGTTTGGATACATCAATGCAGAATAGGCTGCCTGCTTAGAAAGTAAATCAGAAATATTGTCAGGATACGTATATATATATATATATATATATAGTTAAGAATAAAATGTAAGTAAAGAAATATCCATCTTAATAAATTTCCTCTGGTCTTTTACTACTTGTCAGACATTTTTTTTTACTTGAGTGAGGTAACAGTTACTATGGGAACATCAAAATGTTTGATATTCTTACCACGGAACTCTCTGAACATTCTAGAAGACCTTTCCTCTATACTACACTGTCTGAAAAACATACAAAAAAGTTATTTGTTATAGGTATCATGTTGAACGCCCTTAAATTGTTATTGTTCCTAATGTTTCTTGGTGTGCCTTCACCTCTGTCTGCTTATGAGGCTCCAGAAGAAAAGGAAGATGTGTTTGCCAGGATGGCCTGTCCTGCTTTCTTGGTGTATGATAATGCAGGGTACCTGGCTGATATGACAGTCGAGCTGCCTTGTCTCTGCAAGTCAGAAGAGGCCTATTCAGTAGTTTGGTATTACCAGAAACACCTGGGCAGTAAAGACACCAGAGTGCTGACTGACTTTGAAGGCCGTATGGTGGTGGACTCAGCTCAGGTGGGTCATGGGACAGACCTTCCAAGCCGCTTCTCTATCCGCCTCTTCAGTCTGCTCATCTTCCGGGCCCAGGTGAGCGATTCTGGACACTACATGTGTGGCACAGCTTCTGGGAAATTCTTCTACGGCTACGATGTGGATGTCCAGGAGGCCCATCGGGTCTCATTTCCCTGGAACCTCTCCCCGAGGCCCTTGCCAAAGGGAGGAATGGAAGGGCTTCTGCCTCTGCAGGTGTTTACCAGCTACTGGCCGTGGTCTGCATGCGACCGTTGCAGCGTGCCCGGCGAACAGACTCGGGTGGGGCTATGCTACCTGCGGAGTGACTACCTAAATGTTCGCTACCGAAGCGCCATCCCGAGCGTGGCTTCCTGTGGCTCCTCAGCAGTGCCCCTCAGCCTGCGTCCACAAGTGGGTGAGAGCGGCGCAAAGCTAGCAGTACGAGGATGCCAGACCACTTGCCCTCAGGGCCCGACACAGAACCCACAAAAGAAGACTTTCATGGAGTGGCTAGGGCATGGCAAGGCAGCGGCTCAGGTTCCCGTCTACTACCACAACCACCCAGTGGGTTCCCACCTCATCCTGGCCTGCCCTGGAGCCAAGGCTCAGCACGCAGTGGCCTGGGACAGGGGAAAGCTGCCGCTCTACCGCACACAGTACATGGAAGGGCTGAACAAGAGCATGCGAGTGTACATTGATGTTGGCCACCATCTGCACTTCAGCCCAGTGCAGCTTGGGGACACAGGCTCCTACTACTGCTGGCGACAGGGCATCGTGGCTGCAGAAATCAGACTGGGGGTGTATCTCAGCGAGGGTCACCGACGCCAGCTCTCTGACCCTGAGACCATCTACACCATCAGGGTTTTTATCTTGTGCTACATGGCATTCATTATCGTCTTTCTCCTGATTTTAGTGCTAAGGTTTTCTTGCCAGTTTCTTCGGGGGAAAGTTCCGAAAGTTCTGATGACGGTAAAAAAGGCGACGGGAAATACAAATAAATAATATCAGTTCCTGTACTTTGTGTGCAGAACAATTATATAAAATAAAAGGGATGTCAGGAGTTCACGTCCAAGTTTCAAGTTTATTCGCCAATTGCAAAATCAAGGTACATTGGAGACCCTCGACTCTTCCCTAGTGGTCTAACCGAAGTCCTGTATGTTATCAATCAAATTTTCTACATAAATAACCTAATATAAACTAACATTACTTTAAAAAATAAAGAATATTCTTTAGATAACTTGTTTTAGGTAATAAAGCTGTTCATGGTTTCTTGCATATTGTTTTTTACTACTAACTTATTTGTAAAGGCACAACAAATGTTTGGAGGGTGATCTAAAAGTACATGGAGTACGTCTCCAAAAATTATCTCAAAACTGCCACTGGTCCCCTTCAGCTAACATTTGTTAGACTCATTATTGTAAAGAGGCAGATCTGTGACATTATTGGCCAGTCCATCTGATGTTTAATAATCAAATAAAAAAGAATGTTACATGACATCATACTAACAGCGCTGAGTTGAAGAATAGTTAATAAATATGGTGCATTAGTACGTCATGAAGAGATAAGACATACCATTCATGTTGAGTTCTACAGACTCAGGAGTGCCTTATTGCTGCAGTGTAAAAATACTGAAGGACCTGTAAAGTGACAAAGATGATACAAGTCAAGGGCAGGTAGGTCAGTGAGAAAATGCCATACTTAAATATTATATAAAAGAGATATATCAAAGGTCAAACTGTTTATCCATAACATGAAGATTTTGTACATTTTTGAGAGTTGGATGTACCTTGATGAAACCAGTGACATAAGACAAGGCTTAATTAGTGTCTGTGCATAAATAGTCATTGAGTTTGTTAGCTCTCACGTGGATGCACTGAGCAGACTAGATACTGAGCCACGGGGAGCAGATAAGAACTGTCAAAAGACCTGTGTAACAAGGTAATGGAACTTTATAAAGAAGGGAAAGTATTTAAAAAGATATCCAAAGCCTTGACAATGCCAGTCAGTACTGTTAAATCACTTGTGAAGTAGAAAATTCGGGGATCTCTTGATACCAAGCCAAGGTCAGGTAGACCAAGATAGATTTCAGCCACAACTGCCAGAAGAATTGTTCAGGATACAAAGACAAACCCACAGGTAACCCACAGGAGAAATGCAGGCTACTCTGGAAAAAGACGGTGTGGTTGATTCAAGGAGCACAATACGACGATACTTGAACAAAATTGAGCTGCATGGTCGCGTTGCCAGAAAGAAGCCTTTACTGCGCCAATGCCACAAAAACGCCTGGTTACAATATGCCCGACAACACCTTGACATGCCTCACAGCTTCTGGCACGCTGTAATTTTAGGTGACGAGACCAAAATGGAGCTTTATGGTCACAACCATAAGCGTTATGTTTGGAGAGGAGTCAACAAGGCCTAAAGTGAAAAGACTACCATCTCCACTGTGAAGCATGCTAGTGGCTCACTGATGTTTTGGGGGGGGTGTGAGCTCTAAAGGCATGGGGAATCTTGTGAAAATTGATGGCAAGATGAATGCAGCATGTTATCAGAAAATCCTGGCAGACAATTTGAATTCTTCTGCACGAAAGCTGCACATGGGACTCTCTTGGACTTTCCAGCACGACAATGACCCTAAGCACAAGGCCAAGTTGTCCCTCCAGTGGTTACAGCAGAAAAAGGTGAAGGTTCTGGAGTGGCCATCACAGTCTCCTGACCTTAATATCATCGAGCCACTCTGGGGTGATCTCAAACGTGTGGTTCATGCAAAACGACCAGAGACTTTGCATGACCTGGAGGAATTTTGCCAAGACGAATGGGCAGCTATACCTCCTGCAAGAATTTTGGGCCTCATTGACAACTATTACAAAAGACTGCATGCTATCATTGATGCTAAAGGGGGCAATACACAGTATTAAGAACTAAGGGTATGCAGACTTTTAAACGGTTCATTTCATTTTTTTCTTTGTTGCCATGTTTTGTTTTCTGATTGTGCCATTCTGTTATAACCTGCAGTGAATTGAATATGAATCCCATAAGAAATATAAGAAATGCCTTTGGCCAGCTCACAAATGTTTTCTTTAAAATTGGTACATGTATTACCAGTTCTCCAAGGGCATTCAAACTTTTGAGCACAACTGTATATGGTCGTTGTGAAAACTATGAGCCATTATTTAAATGAACTGAGTAAACTGCATGACTGTCAGGTTAATTAATTTTTCACAAAAACTTCAAAATCTGATTTATATATGCACAACTTTTAGAAATACTTGTGTATCATGACTGGGACTGTGTCTTTAAATGGAAAAACCTGACTGTAAAAGCTCTGATCCATGCTTTTACTCCAAACCATATACAGGAGCAGATAAGGGATTCACACACTGACGACACAGCCCTGCCAGGATTCTCCACGGAAGTGTATCCACAGGTCCATTACCCAGCTAGAATCCAGAGGTCAGTGGTAGATCCTCCTTTATTTAAAAGTATTTCTATATTAAATATTTTTAGGTTCTTGTGTTATAGATGAGAACCTACAGTGCTGTGTGAACAATATTTTAAGTATAAACTGTTCCCTTGTACAAGTTGGCTAGGCAGGGAGCTGCATGGTTATTAGGGAACTACTCAGCCAGAAGGCTTAGAGCTCTAATCGAGAGAGAGGTTTTTTTGTTGTTGTTTTGTTTTTGTTTTTGTATACTTAAATACATTTTATTTGTTTTATTTGTCCAATTTTAATAATTACTGGGGTTCTCAAAGGGAAACCCAAAGTAGACTCCATATTGTTCTTAAAGCCATTCACTGTCATACATGCAGAAAGTTGGCAGTATTTTGTGAAACAGGTAATATTTTATAGTTTGAAGTAATAAATTCTAAACAATCGTGTATGCCTTTAGAAAGTCAGCTGCTTTTTAATGCATTTTATGAGGATAATAAACCTCTAAACACTGAGATGCAAAGTCTGAGAATTTGGTATTGTTTGCTTCAAGGATTGGGTTTGAAACTAAAGTCAGCTGGAAAATAATAGTTATGTGTTTTATTGCCAGTCAACCATTTTATGACCTGTTTTTCATCTTCATTCAGGTCTTATCAAATGCCTTAACCACTTGCATACCTGCCCACTTTTTATTTATTTGAGTAATACATCACTGTTTAATATTGAGTTCCGTTTGGCAACAATATTACAGTTACAGAAATAATTTAGTGACGTAATGGAATGTCGGTTACCTACTTCCAGTTTTCAAGCACATTTATTTGGCTAGATAAGACTTCCTTCAAGTAATGTCATATTCATCCGGGGTCCATCATTAGTTATGGGCCGCTGTACAAAGAGGATGTGCAATAATAAGTCTCCAAAGTAGGTTGGAGCCCTTGGAGAGATGTTTAGCTGCAGATGGACCACTGGTGAGATGTGCCACCTCTAGTTTGAATACTGCACCATAGCAACTTTATGAGCCTACCCAGTGATAACTCAAGAGCATGATTAAACATCATGTTGATGGTACGAATAGGGGATCAATGAGGAGTTGTGGGAACCCCTTTTTGTTGTATTGAACATTTAGATGATTTTTTTGAACATACTGAAACACACTTCTTAAATAGGTATTCAAGAGTGTAAACAATAAAGGAGTCCTTTGCCCATATCAAAATGCAGTGAAGTGCAGTGATGACCAGAAACATAATTTACCATTAGGCTGCCATGTATCTGAATCTGCTGACTCAAAAATATTTGATTATGTGATATCTCATTTATAACTCACTCATATAATCAAACAGCGAGCCCTACCTTTCAAAACAATATGTTTATTGTTCAAATGTTGGTCATCCTTAACCATTAAATCCAGTAAATTGTGAACACCCTGTCCCCCAAGCAATGCAGTGAGCACAAAGTGCTTACTGAGATAAGTGTGGAAAGTCTGGCTGATAATATCTGAATTTTAGAAGATTCAGAGACTTTGTTGGTCTTGCTATAAAATGTGTTTAGTCACATATTGCAGTGATATAGGCATATTTTCATTTTATTCATAGTATCATGTGAAGTCTTGGACTAAGTCCATGGTAAAGATCACAGGGGTGTCTTTTTATCTCCATAACTCAGCAAATTAACCCTTTCCAGATGAAACCTGACATTTTTTAAATATTTAATGTGAGAAGCAGAAGATTGTTTAATCAGAATATCTTTTCATTCGACTCCTCTCTCGTTTTGCAGGCATCTTACAGTGGTTCTGAAAATGTCACTCGACTTCACCTTTCCCCTTTTAGAGTAAGTATCATCCAACCTTAGTTTTTATCCTAAACATGTCACTAGATAACACCATTCCCTTTTTTAGAGTAACTTTAACTATGTAGAATAGAAGAAAAAGTGGCTATGACTCCCTCTGCTTTTGTTCCATCAACGTCATTGATGTTGATTCTTCCAGGATCGTCATGCCAGTTGTGGCTATTAGCATTCTGATGCTTTGCTGCATTTCCCTCTGCAAGTCTTGCAACCAAGTCCAGGCGGGGCTGCAGAACCAACCCAACCGGCCCTCTCTCTTTGTCATCCCCATCCCAGTTGTGGAGGAGGATTATAGTCCACCTCCCTACAGCTCCATTAATGACTTCAGCACACCACCACCTTATGCAGAGGTACCAGAAGATGCCAATTTTAAATTTTCATCATGGAACAACAACTCGCATTCACTTCTATAGAATTTACTTCAAAAGATTACCAAAATCAGTTGGGTCATAAAATACAACTTTAGTTTGGTTGCAACAATAAGCCCTCTGCTTTTTAACCGCCTGTCTACACCGCTACACATATCCATAATTCATATCAAGTTCATATCACAGATGCAATAACATAGGTTTTTATCAGTAATTTGCATGAATCTAGTTTAGTTTTGACAAAGATGCTCTGAGGCATAAGTAATCACCGTTTGTTAATTCATCTCTGCTTCTGTTGTAGGTTGAGATGAAGCCAGACCTTTTTCCATTCCCAGAGGACCTTCCTCCAGTTTACTCCGAAGGGTCTCTCCAGTCACCCACTCCACTGCCCCCACCTCCCCCTGTCCCACAGATCTGCCCTTCTGCCTCACCTCAGGCGGTCAACGTTTCAGTAAGCATTGGAACCCATGGATAAAAGGACAAACTCCTCTTGGGGAAAAATGAACATTGTTACTCTTTTGACCAAACATGGAGCTTTGATTTCAGCAGAAATCATTAATAAGGTCAAAGTGACTGCTTAACTTTGGAAATAGTTCCTCACGTTGTGGACATTTCTAATGTGAATATATGGTTTGTCCCTCAGCCACTCAGCCAAATGTTCAGGATGATTGTGGTGAAAGCACTTTGGAAATAAGAAGGATGCTTTAGATATATCTTTATTAGAATAGTAAGGGGATTGGGATGTGGAGTAGGTATTTTTAACATCTCTTTCTTTGTAGATTGTGTAAATATTGCAATAGATTGTAAAGATATTGTCACTTTAAACCTTACCTTTGATGCCAGTACCTTCCCTGTTGACATGTACATTCTGGTATGACACTCAGAAATAAATGCTGCATTTTTGTTTTAATGCCCATAACTTTTTTTTGTATACTCACAACAATATTGCTTCCCTTTTCTGAAGAAAATACAAAACCCAAAAGAGAACCAATGTACAAGATACACTGCCCGGGGAGAGCCAGAGAAGTCTAAGAGGACCTGACATAGCCTGATGAAAAGCAGTGTCTGTCACTGGTATGTGTGTGCTTCTTCTGGTCAGCCACACCTCCGCAGTGATAGGAACTTCAGTTTCTGCATGGGTCATTGGTAAGGTAGAATTTATACATGGGTATATGAATGTGCAAGTAGCAAAGCAAACACATTTATGGATGGACTTTCAAGTCAGAAAAAACAACAAATGATGGAGCGGAGAATGAGTTACAAGGTGCATTTTTAGTACAATCATTTGAAATTAGATAAAGGAAGCCAGCCAGTGAGCTATGTTGTGTATTGTATACAGACGTTCAAACCTGTGTTCAAGGTTGCTAATACTTTACTACTACTACTACTACTACTACTACTACTACTACAGTTGTGTCTGCTGGGTTGCTACGGTAGTAGGGCTGTGACG
>JAOVYW010002304.1:0-15224 GCA_025775045.1 Hiodon tergisus
TAGCCTGATCCTCAGCCGGTGCTGATGGGCGTGCCCGGACCTCTCCCGTGCGTATTCTAGACGGACGCGTGGCACACATGGGTAATAAAAAGAATGTACTTCTGCACGAAGCTCAGGGGGTTAACTGAGTGCCATATGCTCTGGAGGTATTCTTAACCACCTCCCACAAACACAGGCACGTAACTATCGTAGCAGATGAACTGGATGTTCCTCCTGGTTTTAAACCGTGACGGAACTATCCTTTGCAAGTGCAGTGGAACAATGCGAGCTTGTGGTTTATATTTAATGTACAGATTATAAAGGTGCCCTTTTTATAGTTACCCTAATTATCTTCCAGTTAGCTGGTAGCTTATAGACATTTACTGCATTTCAGTGTGGTAGTTGGTGGTGGTTCTGAGGTGGCAAGGACTTGGTTGAATTGTTTCAATAGGCTAGAAATGCTGCTTGCTCTGATTAAGTCTGATATAATCTTTTGACAGCCCAGGGTTTCCGCCACTGGGCAAGGCAGGCAGAATCATTCAAAGTCCGCCTGAGGAGCTTCTCTCCTTGATCCGGATGAGTCAACAGGCAGGGCAGAAGAGATGAAGCAGAGAGCAGGGCTTGGATCTCTGATGCTACTTTCAGATCCACTTTCACCTCTACGTGCTTCAACATTAGGGATGTTGTGTTGTAGGTGCTTGGCAAAGGTCTGCGGGATCTGTAATTCGGGGAGTCTTTAGATGCTCCGTTGCTAATTGTGCTGGTAGCCAAATTCTCTACTACTCATGTTCCACAGCTTTCGATGGGACCGAAGCTAAATTTGCATCCACAGTTCAGTCCTTTGCTGAACGGATAGGCTTCTAGATCTCATAGCGGTCTCATGGTTGTGTTTGTGGGAGCGTGCACGTGGGCGCGCACAAGTGTGTAGTTACAAATAGAAACTTTTGTCTGCAGACAACACCTGCTGCATGTTTATCAGTCTCAGCCTAATTCTAACAAATGGATAGCCCTCCTGCCGAAATTCAATCGTGCATACAGCATTCACGCAATGCATCACTTGTTCTGCTGAGGGCTATTCATTGCTAGGAATTGTCTAGTCAGCCACCTAATGAATTTCACCAAATCCTGACTGACAGTGCGATGACGTAACTTCCATGTAAGCCTTTCAAGGGCACTTCAGACACTCCGGTTTCCTGCCAGGACTGAACGGGAAAGTTGTTTTCTCAAAACCCATGAGGAGAACATTTTTTAAAATTCTTCCTTTTACCAGTAATGATAGTTGTAACATCAATATGAGTTCAATTGTCAATTCAATGGCTCAGTTATAGGTTTTTGTTTGCCGACCATATTTCAGGCGGCCTGTTTATTATTGTTTTTGGTGGTTTCAGTCTTTTGAACTATTGAGATATGATAAATGTAAATTATAGCGCTGGGCAGGTTATTTTCATCCAACTATTATGCGTTGAGAAATGGGTGCGTTTTGGTTTTTTTTTTTGGTTTGTACGCATTGTGCTTATGTCACACAGAGATATCAATTAAAGATTATTCGGCTCAAGGACATTCTCTTCTAAGCCGGTCCATCTTGAAAATCCATGGCTAATGACAGCCGTATCTATCTGGTGCCATTTTGAGTGAAATTACCCACAAATGTATAATCAAAACTCTGTTTTCCCGATGCTCTGCAGCTTCATGTGACCCATAATTAGACTTTCTGAACATCGAAATTGCTTTGCCATTTGCAGATTTGTCTGCATTGATGTTCTGGTCCCGTTGCCTACGCCGCCATGGCATCAGGGGACAGAGCTGCTGCGGACTTCACCGTGGCTTTCCTGAGACGGCATGGAAATCAATGCAGATGTCGGCACCCATCACCAGGTCAGGAGAGAAAAGTGATACGCAGCCGGAAAAGGTCAACCGCGAGTCATCAGAAGAATTTGAGTGATGAAGAAAGTGAGACGCAAGATGAAGGAGAAACTGCTGGGGACGGGCAGATGACGCACAAATTGACTAGATGTTTATGAAGATTGAGGGGCTCTCTGGGTGTGAGAGGTGACCCGGGAATGTGAACAGGGATGGAAATCTCTTATTTCGATGAACTCTAGGGCACAGCAGGTTTTCAGTTTTTTTCCTTTCTCTGTTGGCCCTTGCCTGACGAGGCGTGAGTGATGATCCTGACGGGGAACTGGTGCGGAAGTGTCCAGTGGCCAGCTGGTGTTTTTAGGAGCGACAGCACGGAACGGGGCATTAAATGGCCGTTGGACCCCGGGGTCCACACACAGTCCGGCCCCATCCTGCCTCCCGGACCCTTTCCATCTGTAGGTTTTGGACCCCTGCTCCACTGTCACTTTGCCGCCATGCCCCACCTGCATCGCAACTCCGGCCAGATGGGATGAAGGGAATAAAGGACAGACAACCTTGCCCATCTGCCCCTCTAATCTCATACCCAGAACCTTTACATTTATAAAATACCATTAAATAGTTTGCCTGACCCCATTCATATCCTATCCCAAACCCAAACATTTGTAAAAGAATGTTAACTAGTTTGACACCATTCATAAACACAGCCGTTAAGGTAGTTTTTTTCAACATCAGAGAAGCCTGTCCACCTTCACGGGGCAGGGGCTGATTTATCGTTAATTTAGACATGGATCGACACTCCCCGGAACCTGCAGCTGCACACAGAAACCTGCTATTGTGCACGGCATGGTGACATTGAATGAACACTGCCTTCAACTAAACCTCCACTCTGCAAACCTGTCTTTAGGAATGTGCCCCGGGTAAAGCGTGATGGACAAATTACCATCCATGCTTAATGCAAACGGGCTTGAACGTTTGCAGGCAGTTTGATTGAATTACCCGAAACTTATTTAGAAAATGACTAAACTTTGAGCAGCCCTTCACAAATAAGCCAAACAAAACAGCACTTTATCAATCGTTTCTTGAATGAAAAAAAAGAGGCAAAGCACGTTTATAGGACACCATCAACTAGGATATCTAGTCTGAATCCCAATCATAGGTTCAACAATGTTGAATCCGTAGTTAGTTGGCTGAATCTATGTTATGAACTTATTGTTGTTCAAATGGTTCTAGAATGATGCAGAATGTCTAGAACACAGTGTTCATTTTAAAAGGGTTCCAAGGTACCACATTTTTATATCAACCCATGTTGCTTTTTTCCCCTTATATATTGTTGTTGTTCAAGTTCATAGGACTTCTAAGCTGAAGAAGGGCATTCGCTCAAAATGATTAATGATTTTATATCATTATCCTTCCGTTATTTTTATTTTATTTACTATACGTACAGTAATCAGTTCCAAGCTGCGATGTTATGGTAAATGGGATTAGTGAAATCCATGCTTGAATAATTATATATAATTGATCTTTTATTTTTTTGCCTTTTTGCCTTAGTCACTGGATCACATACTGTCATTGCCAGTCTGTCATATCACCTTTTTTTATCAGCAATGTTAGAGTAAAACTTCTCCTAAGCGTCTGAGCAAACAAACAGGTTATGAAGGTGCAGAAAGGGAGAGTCTTTTGGAGACAAACAAAATTTTTTTGATAATTTAGCAAAAAGTGAAATTTAAATTATGTATTTATTAAACAAATTGTACATTCATAAAGAGAAAACTTTCATTAGGGTGTTGCAGAGGGTAGAGAAAGTAGAATTTGTGAACTGTGTTCCCAGCCGGCACATTAAAATGTTCTTTATTTAGTGTGTTGTCTTTATCGTTTTATTTTAGTGAACATGAAAATATATATACTTATAAGCTATTTCGTAGGTTCACTTGCTCAAGCCTATGTTTCCCATTGGGCAGGGGTAGGCACAGTGGTCCTCATGGAGTTTGAATTTGATCTCACCTCATTATTTAATTGAACCAATTAGTTTGACAAGAAACAATTTTACCTGGTATCCACGAGATGTTAATGAGAGGTAGATCAAACTTGCAGGCACTATGTCATTGGAGGACCAGGGTTGCCTCCACCTGCCATACGGCATGAAGGCAACTCGATTGCGAATTCAGTTTACTTGAGATTACTGTATTAGAATGTCTTTACCTCAGTAGTGCCAAGTAAGTCGTTCTCATTCTTTCTTAATACAACCAACATTTCATAGCAAAAATAAAATATATTTTCTGCGGTAGAATTACACACACATTAAATGTATAGTCTTTTATTTCTCATGGAATCACTTGTGTGTGTGGACCCAGGGAGGCCATGTTGGAAGCAGTAACCCTTTGACTGGGTTGGAATGGCTGAGATTTTATTTAAAACCTGTGACTGATTTATTGGGCAGTGATAAAAGTGCAGAACGTGAGAAAGACAAGTTGTAAGCACAATAAAACAAAATTAGATCATTTATGGAAAAATGGCGCATCACAAAGCCCCATTAAATGAAAATAAGGAACCCAATAAGCCCTGTAATAGTACATTCTGACAGGTTATGATAAAAGCGGGCCAGCTTTCCGGCATCCCAGTTTTATGTTGCATAAAGACCCTCATGTCTTGCAAAAAGCCTCACTAATAAACACACTCACAAAAATGGCTGTTTTTTAGCAAGTGTTCCAGACCACTAGGCATGCTTTTACTGGCCGTAATAACAGTGTTGCACGGAAACGGCAACAAGGATGTCTGTTAATTTTCTGCAGCAATTCATACACAGGATACTCACTTATATGTGTATGTATAATTATGAAATCTGTCATAACAATTATGTTCTTACTGATTTATTTAGCCAATTTGCATCCACCCACCTTCAATATATATATAAGTTTCGTATGGGTTTTCTTAGACACATGGTGTCAGGAATAAAGTAAGTAGATGCATGCTAGACTAAATTATGCCGATAAAGGTATCAGCTTCTATGTTCACAATGTCTGGAATGATAATATGCCCTGGCGACCCAAAGATTTGGGTTGTTAATTTTCCTGTTCCCCTATCAGTTATCCGCCGAGTGCGGCTCAAAGGCCTGAGCTGCCCAAGCACGACATGTTTGCCGAACTCCATTGTCGCCAGGTACTCTTTATCTCCTGCCATGTGAGCAAGACTTATTGCGCTAAACTGTAGCAAGATAGTTCTATGGACTCATGCTGCCTGCGCCAATTCCTGGCTCCACCATCGGAATGACGCTACAGGAATGGGGATTCGTCAGACCAGGAATTTTTTTTCTACTCCTTTACTATCTAGTGTTGGTGATCTCCTGCTCACGGGAGATGCTGCTACCTGTTGTTTTTAGCAGATAGGAGTGGAACCCGCTGTCTGCAACAGCCCACCGGTGAAAAGGATAAGTTATGCATTCTAAGATGGCTTCCTGCACACCACTGTTCTGCTGCGCTGTTTGTTGGGAGTACATGCGGTGTTGCTAACACATTATCACCATTCTCCATAACTGCCGGAAAACGCTCACTCCAGTTAACGTTCCTTGATTGACAGGTGGGAGGGACAATCCTCTCAACTACTACATTTCCTCCCCCTTTAAATATGGACACATTCTTTTAAAATAACTTGCATATTAATGATCAAAATTTGCTTCTAATGTCCTTCTTTCTTTGTATATCTTGAAAACACGTAACAAAACATTTCTTTAACGAAATAAGTCTCCATGCCAATCACTTCTAAACTAAGGCTCTATAAATCAAGTCTCTGGGGCTGTCAGAGCGACAAAGTTGTTTTTTGGGGGGGGGGGGTTCTGGTACAAGAGTGACTTAACTTTGACTTAATTTGACAGGAACGGGACTGGGAGTGGCTAGTGGTTTGTTCAACAGTTCAAAGGACAGGTCAAGATTAGCGGCTGTAAGGTCATCATCTGTCCCTGAGTTTGACAGCAAAGTGTTAGTCTTAGGTAGGTCATGTGCTTGCAGAGATGCTTCTCTTGCTCGAACATGGTCCACATGCTTGCAAACTTCTCTGTTCTCAACCTGAACTTGAAATGTCAGTGGGCCTGTTTCATTGATGACTGTTCCTGGTATCCAACATGGTCCACTCCCAAAGTTACGCACATACACAGGGTCCCCTGCTCTAAATGTGTGAGCAGTACTATGTTGGTCATGGCTCTCTTTCTGAGCGCTCTGCTTGGGCCTCAACTTCCCCTCCAAATTGGGAAACACTAAGTCCAATCGAGTTCTCAAGCGACGCTTCATCAGCAGCTATGACGGTGCAGAGCCAATAGAAGTGTGAGGCATTGTGCGGTAACTCAGAAGGAATATTGAAAGGCGAGACTCCAATGTACCCCCTGACGACTTCTTCATTCCTGCTTTAAAGGTCTGGACGGCTCTCTCGGCAAGACCATTCGATGATATGGTGCCGTCTTCATGTGATGGATGCCGTTCAACGTCATAAATCTCTGAAACTCCACACTGGTGAAGACTGTTCCATTGTCTGAGATAATAATCTCCAGCAGGCTATGGATATTGAATAAGTGACGTAACTTCTCAATGGTTGCAGCTGAAGTTGCCGTTTTTACTTCAAAGACTTCTATCCACATCCAGAACGTGCGTCAATGAGCAACAAGAACATCGTGCCTAAGAAAAGACCTACATAATCAACATGCAGTCTTACCCATTCATGGCCCGGCCATTCCCATGGGTGCAGATGAGCCGTAGAAGGCTGTTTTTGGAGTTGTTGGGATGGGGAACATTGCTTAACTCGATGTTCAATGTCGCTGTCTATGCCTGGCCACCAGACATAACTGGGGGCCAATGCCTTCATTCTTGACACTCCAGGGTACGTACTGTGAAGTATTGGCGCTCTGCCCTGTGGGGGAATCACAACTCTGGAACCCCATAATACGATTCCATCTTGAAGGCTCAGTTCTGTGGTTCTGGAATAAAATGGGTGCAGGTCGTCAAACACAAGAAGTTTAGGCCAGCCTTGCTAAATGTAGCCTTTGACTTTAGACAGGAGTGGGTCTCTACTAGTCCAATTCTTGATTTGTGCAGCACATACAGGAGAGGAATCCAAGAAATTCAATAACAGCTTGTGGAATCGGAGTGTTAGTTGGGGAATCGGGCAACGGGAGATGGCTGAGTGCATCCACATTTGCAATGTCTGTGCCAGAATAGTACATGAATGTGTATTCATAAGCCAATAATGTCAAGGGCCAATGTTGGATTCTAGCTGAAGCTATAGGCGGAACAGCTTTGTCTTCACTGAATAACCCTGTCAGCGGCTTATGGTCCGACACAATTGTGAAATGTCTTCCGAGCTGGTATTGGTGGAACTTTTTCACAGGCTTTCTTTCTCCAACTGAGAGTAGCCCTTTTCGGCATCAGAGTGTTCTGGAAACATAACCAATTAGCCTGTCTGATCCATCCTCCATCTGATGTGAAAGTACAACTCCTACGCCACAGGGAGACGCCCAAAAATTATCATGCCCCAAAATGATTTAAGTTCAGTCACGTTATGGGGTGACGGTGCCTTTTTAATAGCCTGGATTTTGTCTTCAACTGGATGAAGACCCACAGCATCCACTCTGTGGCCCAGGTACATGACTTCAGGTGCCTGGAACGTACATTTGTCTTGCTTCAGACGCACACCAGCTTCGACAAATCTTTTCAATACTTCCTTCAGGTTGGCTAGGTGTTCAGCTTCTGTCACTCCAGCAACGAATACATCATCTAACTATACGACAACACGCAGAATTCCCTGCAGCAAACTCTCCATGGTTTGCTGGAAAATTGCACATGCTGACAAAATTCCAAAAGGGTGTACCGGTAAAGGCCTTTGTGAGTATTGATGGTCACCAACTCTCTTGAAGGATCGTCTAATTCAAGCTGCTGAGAAGCATGACTCATATCTAGCTTGGTATATGAATTTCCTCCCGCCAATGTGGCATACAGGTCATCGATCTTGGGAATAGAGTATGTGTGCAATTCTACTGCTCTGTTCACTGTCAGTTTGTAGTCACCGTTGTATGGTTTGGTCACAGGCTGGATTACCCCAGGTTTTCTAGCCTACTCTGTTTCCACTTTCTCTTTCAGTGAGTAAGGCACTGGTCTAGCCTTGAAGAAATGTGGTGTTGCCTGGGGATCTATGTGAATTTTTACTTGGGTGCCCTTCAGTTTCCCTTTGTCCAGAAAAGCAGTGTCATATTTCTTTAAAAGGTCTTGAATACTATCAGACTTTAACTGGAATATTTCTGACCTAATTCTTTGCAACCAATCTCTTCCTAATAGACTTGGCCCCTCCCCCTCTACGACTATCACAGGAAGCTGGGCTCTCTGTTTCTTGTAGCATACTGGAACAGCAGCTACACCTTTCACATGATTGGGCTCTTCGGTATATGTTCTCAATGTCGTGCCAGTGCGCCCCAACTTCATTGGCTTACTTCCTTCAAGGAGGTATAGAAAGTCTGCTCCCCAACTACGGTGGCAGAAGCACCTGTGTCCACCTCCATATTCCTCGGCTTTCCTTTCACCTGCACTGTCACAGCAATAGGATCCGCTTGAATAGCACTCACATGATACAGTGAATATACATCCGCAGCATCAGTTTCTGTATGCTGAGTGGACTCAATTAAGTTAGTTTGTTGCTGGCTGTGCTTCCTCATTTGTCTATTTTTTGTTCTATACGGTTTAGCCATATGCCCTTTCTTGTGGCAGTAATGACACCCTGTGTCTTTAAACCGACATGTGTCTGCCCAGTGGTTTCCTCCAAATCTATAGCAAGCACACGCTTTGTCAACTGACGCATGGCATTGAGGCTGCCGAACTTGCAGTTTAAAATACTGACAGTCGCGTTGAAAATCAGCTGAACAACTTTTGCTCCGTGTTCAACTGCAGGCTTTTGTCTAACGTGATGTACAGCGCAGTTTTTTACACTCTGCAAAACCTTAGAATCTTTTACAGCACTCTCCATTGCAAGAGAAATTTCCAAAGCGCGTTTGAAATCAATATCGCTTTCTGCTAGCAAACGGCGCTGTATTGCGTTGTCATTAACTCCACATACAAGTCTGTCCCGCAGCATATCATTCAGTGCTTCCCCAAACTGACAGTAATATTCAATTGTTTTAAATTAGCCACAAACGTTGCAATAGATTCGCCTTGCGCGCGGACTCTTGTGTTAAAGTTGAAACGCTGCATAATTGCACTCGGTTTCGGCTGAAAATTAGTCTTCACAAGCTCCACTAACTCTGCGTACGATTTACGGCTAGGTGGATTTAGGGCGGTCAAATTCCTGATCAGATTATACGTTTTACAGCCACACACACTCTCAACGGGATAGCTTTACGTTTATCTTCATCAGTTATTTAATTCGCAATGAAATAGAACCCGTGTCTTTCTATGTACTGATTCCAGTCCTCCCCATCTGCAGCATACGGATAAATCTGTCCGAACAGCGGCATGTTAGGTAAGTTTTCTTTTAATTTTTTCTAAAACATTTCGTCACTCACAGCAACCAAAACGAAGTATAAAACTGGAATCGTATTTATCCTTATCGCCAATGTAATAACTTGGATCAGACGTATCTTCGAGTGTGAAGGAAACCTTTTATTGGGAGAACACGCAGTGTTGCTAACACGTTATCGCCTTTCTTCAACTGCCGGAAAACTCACACTCCAGTTAACGTTCCGTGATTGACAGGATGTTTTAGTGAACTACTACAAGGATTGACTGGATGTTTTTCCTTTTTTTGCACTGTTCTTTGTAAATCCTGGACACTTTTGTGTATGAAAAGCCCTGGAGGGAAGTCGTTTCTGAGATCTAAGAGCCCTCGCATCTGACACCAATGACCATACCAGACTCAAAGTCGCTTAGGTCAGTTGTTTGGCCTATTCTAAAGTTCTGTAGAACAGTAACTGAATGCCTTGATGCCTGTCTACCTCCTTTATAGTGCAAGCCACTGCCATGTGACGTCTGTAGGAGTGATCCATCCAACGGGGTGGTGTACCTAATAAACAGATACTCAATTTTAACAGATAATTGATAAGTATTGATTGATAAGTATCGATAATGTTTTTTTAGCTGAACAAGTCTAGTAAGGGAATCAGTAGCTTAATAAACAAGCGGTTTCTTGGAGTATCATTTGTACTTGTGGCACGCTGGAGGCTGTCTGGTTATTAAGTGATTGGGCAAAGGGAGGCGTTGCCCCAGTTTATGGCTTTTCATTCTCATTTGGCAAGAAAAGTGATAAACCCAAACACAGAACAAAGTAAAATCAATTTAAATTTAACGGGAACAAAGAAACCTTTTCCGGCACAATTAAGCCTTTAAAAAGAACCACACAAATAGATCACAGACTTTTCAGTGTGGCAACAGCTACTCAGACTTGTCAGCCTAAAACCAAACAAAAGCCCATCTCTTTCTGATTGCTCTGCTGTCCCTGTTTTAAATTGTTGGCCCCTGTGTGGTCTTGTTAAGAATTGTTTGATAATAATTGAGAATTGTGTTGCACGGCAGTCTAAAAGAAACTAGAAATCATACAGATGGCCCTGTCTGACGAACAACAGTGGTTAAATCTGAAGTAATAATTGACTACTCAGAAAACACATTGATTTGTAGCGAACACAAGTGCAGTAATCAAAGGTAGACACTAAAGGACCAATATGAACTAGGATTTTAAAGTGCACAGTGGATGACAATTGGCACTAGTGGAGTGAGGACCAAAGGGTGAGACCTCGTGTCAGCATGCAGGGTAAAGTTCAGTTGGGTCACCCTGCATCAACCTGCATGCAATGCTACCATGGGTTGACTTGGTCAACAATCCTGCTAGAACTCACTGAGAGTCCCACCAGCAGGTAGTTACAGCAGTCCAAGGGGGGCAGCCCAAGGGGGTACCTGCATAATTAAAGAAATCCCTTATTATGTCATATAAACAGTAGTTAAATTAAAATCAGATTGAATTTTTTTTTTTTTTACTACATTACTAGTATTGCAAAATTAATAATTTATTTAGGTAATTTGTTTAGTTGATTTTAAAATGACCACTTGAGCCTGTGCCGTGCCATGCCCTGTTTGACATTCAGCTAGCAGTATTTCCCTAAAAATGATTCTGTTCATCGTTCAATATATGATAACTATCCTCCTCCCACATTAAACTGTGTCTGTGAGAATGGGGCAAAAAATTAGTGTTTTGTCTCCAGGGGGAACAGAGCAGCACAAACCATTGTTTCACAGAGGAATACAAAAACATTGGCTAAGAGCAGTGTCAGTGCTGTCTCAAAGAGGGCCAATAAGAATGAAGCCGGTCTGTCTCCAATTCGGTTTGCCGAGAACTCTGGAATGTAAGCGATTATGGAAAGTCAGAAACTAACTTTCTTGCATGTTAAAGCAAAACAAACAAAACAAATTACACAATCTTCTCCGCTTCGAGGGAAGACTTCAGTTTTACAGATACCGGTTTTTGAGACGTCACTTCAGAAGAAACCCTACATATACAGAACTTTGGCTATGTCAGCCGCGAGAGTTTGCAACACTAAATGAATCTCTCTGCCATTGACTAATTAAACATGCCTTGTTTATACAATTTACTGCACGTTTTAGAACTTATTTGCATGAAACAACAGCAGATGCAAACCCAACACTGCAGCAGCACACAAACAACTGGACAACCCTGACACAACCGGATTTGCCCGTGTGCACAGGGGCACAGCCGCAGTCACAGAAGACCTGACCTAATAATGACAGAAGATTGCTCTATGCTGCTATTGCTCTGGGGCATGAGCTGTCTGAGAATCCAATTTGTTTGCATCTCTCGTGGTGTCTTCAAAATGTCTGCATTCAGGAGACGGCAACAAACTTTCCCCAGAAAGTATGGAAAGGCAGAGAGGACGACAGCAGGCAAACATTTAATAAGCCTTTTGTTAATCTTTACAGTGTATACTCTATTGGAATATGTTACTTATGAATGTCAAATAAAGTTAATGAGAATACATTTAAACTTACAATATGAATAGATGAATTGTTAATAGTCTACACAATGTCTAAAACTAAATGGTTAAATTATGGTTCCAAAACTCTTGCAATTTAAATGTATGGAAGCTTTCTGGTGCCAAAATACGTATATTGAAATTCAAAACGTATTTGGTATTGAATTGCAGGATATTGTGAATTTGTCACGCCATAATGGGTGCTGGGATATATTTATCCGGTTCAATTTCGGGGGCAAATCCCACCTAGGACCGTGATCGGATTTTCCCTCAGAGCCATCGCATAAAACCAAACACGGAAGCTGAAATTCAATGTGAGTTACACATTTAATTTAGTTGCTACCATTGCGGCACTTTAAGCAACGTAAAGCATTCATACAAATGGACGGATTGCACTATTTTCTCCTTGTGATTGTACATCACATGATAGCCACTGACATTTAGGATCAATGGGACAGGCATTTTAATTCAAATGGGAGGACATTTATATGCATATCAGCGGAGGGCCGAGCCATTACTCACTGAGTAATTGTGAAATTATAGCATAGACAGGGGGAAAAAAAATGATACTGAACTTATCTCTTTCCTTTTAGCACTACAAAACACATCTTATCTGCTTCCTGTGGCTTCAGCAATTAGTTAAAAAAAATAAAATAATGTGAAACTACTTGTATTTGCAATGATAAAAGGATGTGTGTCATAAAAAATTGTGCTTTGCCTATGGTGTATTTTAAATATTGATTAAACCTACATTCCGGGCCCTGCTTTGGGGAACCGGCCGCTGGAATAAGCACTATTGGGTCAGAGAGAGACCGTGACTGATGCCTGATGCTAATCTAACATAGTGTTATTTTCAAATTCAATTGTATTAGAGATCATATAACCACCGCAGAGATATTGTGTGGGGAGATATTTTAGCTATACATGTGTTAGCTATGTTGCACTGTGGTGTACAAATAGGAGGAAGAAGTAAAACAGTGGAAATAATAATACTAGTACTGTTGGCGGTTTAAAAGGATATCTGCATCAACTACAGTGAGGTCATTGATTTAAAAAAAAAACATGGCCCACTTAGAGGTATTGCTGAAATAATGATCTATGGACTAACAATACCACATCGGGCGTCTCGCACACAAAGCCTTTGATTTGATTTTACTGCATGATGTTATTGTCTTGAAGGTGTATTATTTAACATATGTGTTTATTATTTAATTAAAGTAATGGTTTAGTGTTCTGAGTTTTTTCCTTTTCTTTCTGTGATCGAATGTGGCCTTTCCCCCCAATTCTGAGCACCTGCCCCTCACAAGGTCTCTTCACTGCCCTGTTGTTGACCTTTACTCTTGAATAAACCTTAGAATTTGTCAGAATAAACTCTTGCCCTAGCCTACTTATTCAATATGCAATCTCAAACCAATTTACTGCAAACTACAATGGAAAGTTTTTTTACTTTTTTGGGTTTTATCTTCTTTTTTCTTTTTTTTTTCCCTGACTTGAAAGTGCCACTTTATACATTTTCTCTGCTAAATCATCTTCAAATAAAAAAGCAAGGCTTTAAAGTGCTTTCACCTGTAACGACTCGCTAACAATGAGACGCTGTTGGGAGAAGGCTGCACCAGCCTCTGCTCTCCTACTTTCTTATGCATTGCCTCAAACTAAAGAAAATAAGATCCACAATGCGAGGGAATTGCTCAGTCTGTCATGTAACCTGCCAACCTTTGGCGGGATTCTGTACTTCAGTGATTCAGACTAGCTATAATGGGGAAACATCAGTTTTAACAGGTTGACTGCAGCTGTTGCTGGTTTTTTTTATTTTTTGTTTTTTAATAAGATGTAGCTCCTTCACGTGTCTGTGTTTGTGCTTTTCCCTTTCTTCTTCATTGTCTTATGATGATGTAACAGGTTTGTAAACGGGATGAAATAAAACAGGGAAAGAAACGGATAGTGGAGTGGCCAGAGACGGAGAATTTAGGTCTTTTATTCTGCATTATCACAACAAACTTCAACATCTGAAAAAAAAAAACTAAATTAAAAGGCTTTTTTTTTTTAACATTCAAACGACTTAGTTATTCTGAAGGGTTAATTAACAACGTCCTCAATCGTTAATGTCCTTACTCGTTAACTAGGCCGTATGCATTTTTTATTGTGTCTGAAAACAAGTGCTCCAAGAGTACTACAGGTCCATGTTTTCTGCTGTGTTCCCTTTATGTCACATATTGGTTCAAACGCGGCGTGTGACTGCACAGCCTTATTCCGACTGCACAGCATTATTCTGACGTATTTTATAACCGAAGAGATGAGGCGCTGGGAATTCTTTCATGTTGCGGTAGGCACTTAGATGCCCAAATTCAAACAAATTCATTAATATTATAGCAATGGGGACGTTTATTTAAATTTCACAGGATGACAAAACAATTCTGAAGAGATGGGTGACTTTTTATTTGTGCATATAAGATGCTAAATCTTAATGAGATAAATCATTTTTTTATATATTTAAACCTATTATATAAACTGTAACATCGAATTAAAACAGTGCCAATTACATCATTTTCACTGCTGCAGGATGGTTCTGCATGGTGTAATCACTGCTGATTGTTCCTCTTAATTTCTCCGTAGCATATTGGCTTAATGTAAAAGTTATGGATTTGAACATTACTGTAATGTAATTTCTTCTAAAAAAAAAAATTGGAAGTTTTGATTTTGATTTTGTTATTGGACAATGGTTTCAATGAAGTGCTTAGGGATCTGAAATAAGCAGAAACTGTCGGAGCTAGCTGTTATTTGTTCTTTTGAGTGATGGGGCAGTTAATGACAAATCCAAACGCTGTTCATATTGATCTTTAAACGCAAAGCTGAGAGGTATTGTCCTGTTTGCAACCAGGAAGCTTTATATGACACACTGAACCTTGTATCCAATTCAGACAGACCCCAAAACTGAGGCTTCACATGAATATTTTATAACAGATAATCATAAACAAGCACTGGAAGTCACAGGGGATGGTGTCACAAATAACCGTGGTTTCAGGAAAACAAAAGCAGGAGAAATTAACCATCTGGGAATCTCTCTTTCTTTAGCACAAGACATAGCGTGAACCCTGTGGATCGTGCTCATCACCCTACTAATCTGAGCATGTAAATTGTATATTTAAAAAAATAAGAGAGTAGAAGCATTCACTATTGATTGGCACAAAGAGAGGGCCATATGGCTGATAATTTTTTCTTTTGGCTTTCTCTAATCCATATACCACCGGGTGATCTCTGAGTGGTATCTGAGTAAATCTCACCTTTTGAGATTGGTTGTGGGGGACTAAATATTTACTTGGTTGGGAAAGAGGGAGGTTTATGTCAAAATTGGAGAAATCAGCGCTGACAGATAGGAGAG
>JAOVYW010002306.1:0-12533 GCA_025775045.1 Hiodon tergisus
CATTGTAAAAATAAATAAATTAAAAAAATGCTAAAAACAATAATCCCTTTCTCATGTTCCAGGAAAATTATCATCTGGTCTGAGCGTGCCGAGATAATCCATCTTTCCCGAATTCAAACGTAAACTGCTGTGAAAAATACGAATCAGCATCTCAAGTTGTTTAAACCAATACACAAAAAATTGTTTATGCATGTCTTAAGTGTCTTCTGCAACTGTCTGAGCAGACAAGAGTGTCTGCTAAATGTTAGACAGCTTTAAAGATCACATTTTACTGTTAATGTACAAAAGTATGATCTTGACAACTGAACATAGTTCTCAAAAAAATACTTAATGAATCACCCCCACCTTGCAATAAGAACAAAATATTTTAAAGATTAACAGGCTCAAACAGGACAAAAGGTCAAACATGTCAACCACCTGACCTACACACACAAAGAAAAGGATTCAATTTTTTGGTTGGTATGAAAGCAAACCAGTTTTGCAATAACAAACGTACACATACACAGACATTAATATGGCTCAGTCTTCTACACATTGATGTAAAAAGTTCACATATGATACAAGTCAAGAACAACCGGGCACAGGTAGATCTAAAATGTTTCTCTGCCGTCGGCACCAATATCAGCAGAACTCACCAAATGGCATGGCAATGTTATGTTATATCAAAAATGGACATAACTGACATAATTGGAACGTTTAGTAATGGTAGCCGACTCAACGACTATGTCTTATGTAACAACTAGTCAGAAAAGACCAAAGGTCTCTGACAATTAACTCCGTGTGGTTCTCTTCCCTGTCGACAGTAGCAATGGCCATTGCCCGTTTCATCAATCACAGATAAATAAAAAAATTACATAAAATGTTGTAAAAATTTTAATACAAACCCTAAAACAATTATTAAAACTCCCAGTGTCAGGTGATCCTAAGTCCTAAACCGCAGATTCTTGTGTAGGTGAAAAGCACATTATCTCATGGGAGGAGTCCTGAAAGAAAGCATTCAGACAATGTTTAACTTGAATCACTGTGGAACATTTTAAAGAGTATAACATCAAAGGGGTGCCTCTAACACTATCATGCTCACTGTTTCGCCCTGTTAATCCTCAAATATAGCAAGGGCCTAAACCTCGACAATTCAAAGTACACATGGAACTCATTCATACACATCCAAAGAGAGAGAGGCTACAATAGGGCAAGTCGTATACTGCAATGAGACCTCCTCTGCTACCTTGTCTCGGCGAAGAATTACTTCCGTGACCTTTGTACATGCTCCCCTGTTCACCAGTACCGGAGTTTCCTGGGCTTCCTGTCAGCGAGAAACAATCAGAAAACACTTTCATTTAAAAAGCAGTATTTTGATTGAATGATGTTTATGTTGACACATTCATTTGACATGATGGCATGACATTGTACACTCAGAAGGAGGGAAGGGTCCGTACCCCTGACAGGCTGATGTTCTCTTTGCCCTGTTTCTCGGCAGGGGTGCCCACTGCCGGGGACAAGACTCGGCCTCTCCTCTCCACTGCAGCCTGGTTCCCCAGAACCTTTCTCTGTACCAGAGACGGATCAGTTAATTGGCCGTAACATAGCACCAACTTTCCTGCTACATGCGGGCTTAGCTTCCAGTTATAAAGGCAACATTTGTGGCTTAGTCATTATGGTGCTGAACTTGCGACCGTTTACAGGTTCAAATCCTGCTCTTTTACCATTGAGAAAGCTACTTTCCACCAACAAAAGGCTACAGAAAATGGATCAAATGTCAAACTGAAAGTCACTCAGTAAGAGCATCTGCCACCCAAACTATGTTTGTGAAAAACAAACGTGAGGCCTACCTTGATGAGCCCTCCAAACGAACGGGAGCGGCCATGCTTCTTGCCAGGAGGAGTTTGGCAATCATGCCCAGGGGTCCCAGGCGTTTCCTGCTTATTGAACTACAAGACAGAGGGACATTGCCATACGTTGAGTTAGTTATCTTTCAGATAGGCAAAACATTTACGTGGACGGCCAAGCAGGACTATTCATTTGGTAAGCAGCTGTACACAAGAGAGTGGACCATGCCAAAGGATACTCCGTTGTAGATCTATAATCTAGCATTTATCATATCAAACATTAATCTTTCGACATTTTCTGGTTTTTAGGCAGATGAAAAACACAACAATGCATAAACTTGCAAATCAATCTTCCCAAATGGCCAGAAGTGTAATTACATGGTGGTACAGTTGGGGAAACTCCAATGAAAATGTTTTATGAAATGTAGCGAGCATATTATGTTTGCTCAATAACTGCCCCCAGTAGTCCCCCTGGCTACATTGCCATGTACAGTCTCAGAGGAAATAGCCTATCCTTGTAACCAATCGTACAGATTTTCTAATTTATTCAAATTGACTCAACAAATAAAGCAAACAGAGTAAAATTTTCCATTACATTCTAAACAAGCTGTTGGCAACCAGTCCAATTGGATTTGGAGACGGCCACGAATCAAAAAGCCAAGGGAAAAGCCAGAAGCCTGAGTGAAATCAGGCCCTTAAAGACGCCATCACACGCCGCTGGTGGCACACCTGTCGTATCAGCTTCTTCTTCTTGGCGGACTCCGGCATGTTGCTGACGTGGCAGAAGAGCTGCTTCAGAGCTTCCTCGGTGTGCTGCCGAGAGGGTTCCAAGTTCTGGCAGGTCCTCTTGGAGGGTGCTGTGTCGCTGGCAGACAGCAGGTCCAGGTCGTCCTGAGGGGGGGATGACAGGAATCTTTTTTTTTAAAGATGTCTATGTGCATCAGTTCTACCAAACACATTTCGAAATGTAATTTTAGCCATAAAAGTTTTGTAAGAAATTCATTCAAATCTAAACACTGGGTGGAGCTGTCAATGGTGTATTTAAAAAGAAAATAGAAAAGAAAAAGCAATCAACCTGGTTTTTGCTTTAAGGTAGAGGGCATGAAAATGGACATAAACAGCACACGCTTATATTTTGTTTGTGAGAAGTGCAGTGGTAGATAATTAACTTAAATTCAAACTGCGAACAAAAAGAGGATTGGAGCGTGCACTAGGTGAATAGAGGAAAAAAGACTGACCTTTGACTGAAGAGCCTCGGACCCAGCAAAATGCATCTTCGCATACTCTCTGATATAAACAGGAGCCTGCAGAACACAAAAAGGTGGAGATGTTTCTAAACTACTTTTTTTAGTGTTACTATTACAACGTGAACCAACAGACACGTCAAACGTTAATTTTGAATCACAACTGCTGAGATTCTATGACCTTTTACTTTCCTTTTCAGATCCTCTCTTTAATAAAGCCATCTACTCAAACAATTCCCTTTTCAATATGCCCTAGCCAAGATTATCTCAAATATACTTGCATCGTTAAAAAAAAGTGATAATCATAATGATTTTACTCAGAGGTAAACTAATTTAAAATGACTTAAGGGATGGAAACAGTGTCCTTCACCCTGAACAGCTTCTGCGAGTGCTTGATCAAGAAAGCCATGCCATTGTTTAGCTTCTTTATGTTTCCTTGAAGGTCATTTGGAGTCACCTGGTTTGATTATAAAAAATATTAGTAAAAATGAATCTATTAAATATTAACATTATATTCATTAAGCCCATATCAGTAAAAAAAAAAGGATACATACACTTCTTCTGATACATATCACAAAGCACCAAAGTTTACATTTCTATTGCAGAAGACCTCAGTTATAAATGTTCATGTATATGTCAAAATCAATTTCAGTGTAGACGTTTTTACATGTAGATTTGAATTCTATCTGGTTTTAAGGCCTAGAAGACTGAGCGCAAGCTACAGCACGCGACCCGAGTGGGTGCTTACGTTTTTCGGCCAGACGACGTGGGGCGCAAACATGAGCGCCAGGTTGAAGGCGGACATCTTGTTCTTCTCCTGCTGCCTGGCGGTCTGGTAGAGCAGGTCAAGCAGAAGCTTGAGGAGGCTGCGGTTGGCGGCAGGCAGGAGCATGAACAGCAGCTGGAGGGCTTCGATCTGGCGCTCTTTGTCTGGCACTGAAGTCTTGTTCCCCTTCTCGTCGAACAGGGTGAGCTCTGCCCGATGGGGACGGACGGTACAACAAAGTGTGACCATGCACAGAGGGAGAGCAACGGTCACCACCGAGATATACAAAAAATATACATTGATAAACGTACAATCAATTTGCCAATGAACGATGATGAATCAGTATAGCGGGATTCGATATGACAGGACAGACTTGTGCCTAATACGTAGACACTTACCTGCTATTTTGAGATGAGCAAGGTAATGACGGTGAGTCAGAAGTGGCTCAGGCAGCTCCCCCAGAAAGGTCTTCAGCATGGTGGCCACATCGTTGGGGTGGTAGTCTCCCGTCTCCAGGTCGATGTCCACCCCGCTGTCCAGCATCTCCTTCAGGGCCTGCTGCCTGATGCTGTTGCCCGGGACCCGGAAAAGGCCCTCAATGTGCAAATCTAAACCACAAATTCAGTAACGCTGTAGATAATGTCTTCAAATCAATAACAAACCCCGTACTCAATGACAATTTAAAACTTTTTTTTATTAAGCAGAAGGCCTGTAGTCAAAGATCTGGGTAAGAAGGACAGATGCTTTTAGGGCCACATACGTTTGCCCAGGTACTCAATGAGCTGATACATCTGTGCGATCCCTTCCTCAGTCAGGGGCGTTCCGAAGACGACTCCTTTATCTGCAAGTTACACAAAAATAAAATATCTTATGAATAATGAAATTGGGCACTAGATGGCATAGTTGCAAAGTTACTGGACTTCAGCAAGTCACTTAAGATTAATTGCTTCAGTAGTAAACCAGCTACAAATAAACATTCAGCTTGCTGTGATGCATTACGCTAAATAAGTTACTTTGGATGAGTGTGTCAAATGCACATGTATGTATACGTTAAATTAACTGAGGGCTTTCATGTGAACGTATTAGCACATTCATCACAACAAACACACAGATGGAAACAGGGACTCACTATCAGGATAGCTCTAAATGTAAAACTTAGAAAAAGCGCGTCGTCAACTTCTCCTACGGTGGTAAGATGGGATTGTAGTGGTTTTGCCTTGGGACCGAAAGATAAACAGCCCTTTGGTTTGCGCCACCACACACCAACCTTTGCGTTTGAGGAAGTTGAAGGATCGAAAGAAGCCGCCGGCGCCGGGCACCTTGGGGTCCACCTCCCCTAGGAGCTGGGCGAACTCTGTCCCCGGGAGGTCGATGAGGCGCGTTATGTTGCTCAGAACCAGCTCCATGAAGACCTCCGGCCTCTCATGCCGCAGCTTCTCCACGAAGAAGTCCGGGTTGAAGATGATGGGCTGGCGACCCCGGGAGCACGGCTCGTGGCTGATCACCACATTGCACAGAGTTTCCCTGTAAAACACAGGGTGGGGGAAACTGAGCCTTTCAGACTGACAACCTCTGTTAAGATAAGATGATCCTTTATTACTCCCCCTTAAGGGAAATTCAAGATGCTACAGCAGCACAGGGGTAAGAGCAGATAAGATCAGACAAAGTTTAAAATTTAAAAATATATAATTAAAAAAAATAATAGGAGTTCATGGGGTAAAAAACAAAACTATTTCCGTAACAAATAATAATACAGTGCAAAAATTGTGCAAATAGAGTGCAGGTAGGGGATAAAAAACAATTACTGTAATAAAATAACTATCGGCAAGTAGTGTGCAAAACTGGAATGCAGTCCAAAAAGATTCCAAAACAGAGTGTCAGTTTGGTGCTGTGGCACTGTGGAGTCCGACGGCTGATGGAACAAATGAGCCTCCTAAGCGCTTTGAGGCACGGGGCTGGATGAGACTGTGGCTGAAACTGCTCCTGAGTTGCCTCAGTTCAGTATAGAGAGGATGAGAGGGATTATCCATGATGGCTTTCAGCTTCCCTCTCATCCTCCTCTCAGTCACGGTCTCTACACTGTCCAGTTCCGCCCCCACCAGCGAGCTGGCCTTCCTCATCAGCTTGCCCAGTTTGTTGGCCCCACAAGCCCCAATGTCACCTCCCCAGCACACCACAGCAAAGAAAATGACACTGGCCACTACAGACCGGTAGAATATCTGTAGCAGCCTAGTGCACACGTTGAAGGACCTGAGCCTGCTGTGTCCTTTCCTGTACAGGGCCTCCGTGTTGTCCGTCCAATCCAGTTTATTGTTGAGTTGCACCCCCAGGAACTTGGAAGTGTCAACCATCTCTACTCCCCTTCCCCTTAGTAAAACTGGGGAGTGGGGTCTCTTGTTCCGTCTGAAGTCCACCACCAGCTCCTTGGACAACACTCTCCTCGCAGAACCTGATGTAGTCGGTGACGCATTGGGCCAGACCCTCAATGTCATCCCCGTGGTCCAGGTTGGAACAGTTCCCAGTCAGTTGTCCTGTAGCACTCCCTCAGGGCCTCCACTGACCACTGCTGTACAGTTCTGGTAATGATGGACTCTCTCCTCCTAACAGCAGGCCTGTAAGCAGGAGTCAGCTGTACCAAACAGTGGTCTGATTTGCCGAGGGGGGTCAGGGCAGTGGCGCTATATGCCTCTTTAACATTGGCATACAGCAGACCCAGGGTCTTGTCGTCTCTGGTGTTACAGGTCACATCCTGGGTAAAGTTTGTCAACGTCTTTGCAATATTGGTGTGGTTGAAATCTCCGTTAACTATGAGAAGTGGCTGTGAGATGCCATGTCTGGAAGTCCGCGACGGTGGAGTGGATGACGTCACAAGCACGCGCCGCCACTGCTGATGGGGGAATGTAAACAGTGACGGAAATTGTGGCTGAAAACTCCCGAGGCAAGTAGTATGTCCTCAAGCCGACGGCCAGCAGCTCGATATCGGGCGTGCAGATTTCTGCCTTCGTGGTAACATGCCCTTTACACCATTTAGAGTTGACAGCAAGCCCTCCTCCGAACTTCTTACCGCTCTGTTTTTTCATGTCTGCCTGGGCTAGCGAGAAGCCGGCTAGCTCCACTGAGCAGTCTAGTGTTTTCCCATTCAACCACGTTTCAGTCAGGCATAACATGTTGCTCTCCCGGTACTCACGCTGCCCGCTGACCAGCGCGGAGAGTTCGTCCATCTTGTTCGTTAGCTACACCCCGTTCCTCACCAACCCATTACTCAGTGGTAAAACCTCAAACTGACTAAGGAATATAGATGAATAGAGCAGCTCAGAGCCGTAAAACTGCATGGCTCTATCCCAGTGATAAGGTGCTCTTTAGGTTAAATGAGGTCATTAAAAGCCCCTCAAAAGAGATGGCTGTTTTTCGTCTCCCTTGATAAAATTTATTATGCTAGCGGGCTGTCCAGGTAGATTTGTCAAGGGGGGTTATTTAATTTTTCCACATTTTAATAATCATTCAACATTAAGAATGGTTAGAAAAGAAAAGTTCCTCTAGAGGTCAGAGTTGAAATATAAATAAAAGCCCTCACAGAGAACTGAGTATGCGCCTATACATTGCAGCGGAAGCATTCTCCAAAGTAAAACATCATCATCAGCTTTCCCAGACAGATCACTGAATAATTCATGAACCGCTCAATATTTAAAAGATATTACAAGGGTCAGTGTTGTGGGAAATCATAATGCCTCAAAAATGTGAATGGATTGAAAATGGACATTACCAATTTCTTACTGCTGAATTCAGATGAAACAGATCTGATTATCTTGGCCCCAAAAGGCTACATACAGAGTTCAAAGAGAATGCACTGGGGCTGGATGGAAATGTGATGGTAGCCAATATTTCTTCAAGATCTTGGGGGTACTATTGATCCAGATCTGACCTTTCAACACGTTACCAAAATATGGCTACCGAGCACCGTTTTCAATTTATCTATGGTATATTTCGTCAATATAGATACTATATCAAATAATATTTTGATTGATTTGATTAATGAAAAATGACCACTAAAAGGATAACTGAAAAACCCTTTAAGCCTTTAAAAAAAAAAAAAAAAAAAAGGAAGCACGTTATTGCAATGTTTACGCATTCAACGAAATCGGCAAGGTATGATCTAAGGTGCAAATAATATAGATTTGGTTAGACTGTGTGCGTGTGAAAAAAGACAGCATTATACAAACATAGGAAAGGAGTCCATTTGTTCAGCTAACATTCAACATAAACTTTATATGAAACGTTATGATCAATGGCATTGACAAACGCGGTTAGCTCCACTTACGTAGCGGAATAGGTATATAGCAACTGAGAGTGGATAGGAAGGAGAAAACTTACATCCATACTAAATTCGTGAACGGAGCTAGGAACTCGGCATTAAAACTAGTTGATTACAACTAGTGTGTGTAAGTGTGTGTATATATATATGCCATGTGTCAGCATATGACAGTAAACCAATAAAGCAACCCGCTTTGACCATAGTCCAGTAGCAGGATAAAAACTTTAAAGTCTAGCACTACGCACTGGTAGTGACGTTATCAGTGTTATTGTTTACAAAAGGTTGAGAACATTCTCAAACCACAATACCAAAATTTAATAACACTGAGAGGAAAACAACAACAGTGACAATATTCTGTATAACCATTTGGCCGTGCTGTCATAATTGCAAAAAGTTTGTTCGCTAGATTTTCCAAAATAACATGTAATGAAGAGAATACTTCTAAACCTCTAAATTGATTAGTACGTATTACTTATAATTGTAAAAACCTTAACGTAAACAGCGTATAATAAACACTTTTACTCCCTCCGCAGTTAACATAATTGTGTAATTTTACCTTGTATTTGGCTTTTTTACATCGGTTCCTTTCGCAGCCGCCATCTTCCGTTTGAATCATCCGCGGCTGTCCTCGTAACTCCACCTACTATGTTTGTGATTGGACGGTAATCCAAGTTGGGCGTGGAGATTTAGCAAATTTCCAAATTGTGCATTTTGAATGGTTCGTTTGAATTCGGTGCACAAGGATCAGTATGTAACTACGTTTTTTTTAAAAAAATTCGCGAACGTGGATTATTTCGTAAGACCCCCAGTCAAGTCTAAGTGAAGAAAAATGTATTTGCGCGCGAGAAATATTTAATTTATTACGACTTTTTTCAGATGATTTTCTATTTTAACTTGGCCATGTACTAAAAGGACATTCTTATTGCTTTACCACGAAGGTATATGATTGGATTTTACGGGAAAAAACTGAAACTTGGTACTACAGGCACCTCACTTATCATGTCGTTGCCCTTATTTTAACTACTGCACTTGTGCCAGCATCAAGTCTATGCGTTGTTTTGTGTGTTATGGTTTAGATTACATATCTGTGTTTTCCTGAGTGAATTCAACACCAATACCTTACCCTGGATAGGTTTCAGGATCGTCACGTATTCCACATATAGTTTACTTTAATGTTAGTGGGAGCTTTCTTCACTTTCAGAAGCCAGGCATATACAGAACAAAAGTATAAACCACATATGTCAATCTCAAGGCCCACAGGCCCCTTCACGGCTTTTAATCAGGCCAGCCAATAAATTCGGACTATCAATTTAATGTGGCCCGAGTGCTGGTGTTTGAATTTAAGACCGTGACATGACAATACAACATTGAAACGCAGTGGGGCGCTGTCGCCCTCCACTTTCAAGCTTTTATCAGAGAATTAGGCTAAAATTCAAACAACGTAAATACTACCTGCATTTCTAAAGGTAGCTAGCATAAACAATGGCCAAAAAAAGTAAAGTAGACAAGGAATAACTACAATTTCAAGAAAGGTGGGAAACAGAATATTTATTTTGTGAATTCAAACAAAAGCCAATGTGTCTCGCATGTCAAGAGTCATTGGCAGTTTTCAAAAAGTATGGAAGAGCATTATGGAAACATGGACATGGAACAACGGCTGCAAAATGTCAGAGATGTTGAAACGCAAGCTTCAACAACAGCAAAACGTGTTTACTCGCATCAACAGTCAGAGTGAGGGAGCTGGGGAAGCAAGCTTTATAGTAGCGGAGGAAATAGCAAGAGCATGCAAGCTGTCGTAGAGGGACAGAGTTAATCAAAAATTGCATTGAAAAGGTATGTTGTATGCCCCGACGAGAAGCAGGCTTTTGCGAATATCAGTCTGTCCCAAAATACCGAGGCTAGTCAGGTGGTTGAGCTAGCCTCCGACTTACAGATCCAGCTGAAAACGAAAGCTAAGGATTTAGTTGCGTATTCGTTGGCTGCAGATGAGAGTACAGACAGGAGAGACACTGCCCAGCTTTCCATATTCATCCTGGGGGGTGGATGCTCAGTTTTCAGTCACTGAGGAACATTTGGATTTAAAATCAATTCTGGACAGGACATTTTCACGCAAGTGGAGCAGTGCATCAACGACACAGAATTGCAGTGGAATAAACTTGTTGGGCTGACAACGGATGGTGCACCTGCGATGTGTCGGGTGGTCCGTGGTTTGGTCGGTTTGGTTGGAGAGAAGATGGGGCACACGGGAGAAAACTTGACACCCTACATCATCCACCAGGAAGCCCTCTGTGGAAAGGCGTTAGGCATGGGACATGTAATGACAGTTGTAACCAAAACGGTGAACTTTATTCATTCACAGGATTTGAATCACCGGCAATTCAGGGCACTTTTAGAGGAGGAAAAGTCTGTGCACGAGGATGTGCCGTACCACACAGAGGTGCACTGGTTGGGCCGGGGGAAAGTGTTGCGAAGATTTTATGGAAAGCAAACAAAAGGTCATCCCCTAGCATGAGAATGAAAAGTGTCTGAGCAACTTGACGTTTATGTGTGACGTAACTGAGCACCTCAGCGCCCTGAATGTAAAACTCCAGGGACGAAAGCAGCTGATCCCTGAAACGCGAGACTCAGTAAATGCGTTTCAAATGAAACTGCGTCTATGGGAGGAACAGATACATCAAGGCAACATGTCTCACTTTTCTGCTTGCCAGTCAGTCAGACACAGTAACCACTCCATTCCCGACCAAAGTGTATGCTGGCAAACTGAACACGCTGAAAGCAGAATTCAGCAGGAAATTTGCTGATTTTGAATCACAGATATTCAGCCTTGGTATGTTTGGAACTCATATAATTGCAATGTAACGGTGCTCTGAAGTCAGTTGGGGCTGCTGAGTTTGCACCTCTACTCCCCGAATCAATACCACAGCTCCGCCTCCATGCTGCTCGCATCATGTCTATGTTTGGAAGCACTGTGTTCTGTGTGATGGAACTGATCAAGACATCCCACAGATCCCGCCTCACAGACCAGCATCTGGTCTCGGTATTGAAAGTGGCCATGGCAGAGGACATTAAGCCTAGAATAGACGAGATCATTTCTAAGAAACGGTGTCTGGTAAGAGTTGAACTAAAAAGCTTAGGTTGGGCATTATAGGCCATGTTGTGTCCTTTCAAGCCATACTACTTCCTTTGACTATTTTTCTTTATCAAACCGTTTTGTTGAAAAACATTATTTGTTGTTTTGTTAATGACAAAAGTTCTGTGATCCAAATGTGTTTTGTTTAATTGTGAAGTTACTTCATACAAACAATTGTTCAGCATTTGATAAATACAATTTTGCTTTATTAATCAATGTTGGTAACAAAGACGTTATATGTTATTTTGTTACAGACAAAAGTAGGCTACTGCAATGCAAATGTGGTTTGTTTAATTCTGCAATCATCATTTTATGCAAAAACATTGTTAAGCACTTGATTAATCGAAGTTGGTGGTAAGAATTACCCACAAACATGGGTACAAAAACCGTAATATATGATAATTAAGATCAGACTCGGAGCAAGGCCCATGCACGTGCTTGTCTGAAATAAGTTTTTAAAAGGCAATCATGACCCTAGTAGACATGGTTTCGGATACTTAACCCCCCTCTGTGTCATCTACTGGGACCTGCTCTCAGTTTCTTGGCTTTTGAGAGGCAGCATATCCAAAGGGCTCTTCCTATCATCTATTTTCGGGCAAAGCGTTTTGTCTGCCTGACCTCAAGACAAATACTTATTCATAAGCTTCTTCGGGGCTTTGATGTCCTCATTTCTTCCTTTCTTCTTTGCCGGGGAGAAATGGAGGAGGAGGGTGAAAATTTGGTGGAGGTGGATGAAAAACGGTTTTAATAAATTCAACCTGCTGTATGGTAGTCTCCATTTTAAACGCTTCTGAGGCCTTGGAAGGCCATCATCAAAAGAATTTTGTGTGAATTTCACCTTATCTGATTCAACGGCGTTTGCCGGTGCTCTGTGATTGAAAACGACCATCTACCTGAAAACACCAAGCCAACGCAAATACTTAAAACGACATAAACACATACACAGTTTAGTAAAACAAATAAATATTGTAATGTGTATAAAATAAATGTATTTTGCTAAGATAAAGCAATAATTAATGAATTATTCATATATGCTTTTGCATAAAAAGTCAGAAATGTACAATATTGTCGTAACAGTGAGACAGTACAAAGCCGAAGGGTGAACCCAGGTGCGGGACATTTCTTTTGCAAGAAGGGCTGAGCAGGAGTTGAGCGGGCAGTAGTCAGGCACATGGCGTCAAAATCCAGAAGTCAGTGTCGAAAAGTTAACGAGGGAGCAGTACAAAAAACAGCAAAACAGGAATCAGCGTCGGGG
>JAOVYW010002307.1:0-15223 GCA_025775045.1 Hiodon tergisus
GTCACATGAAAAGATATACTCAAATATTTACAAAAATGTGAGGGATGTACTCACTTTTGTGAGATACTGTATATATATATTAAATATATACTGCATATATCTGATGAAACCCAAAATGTTTCCATATGTTTTCCAATATAAACCATCACTAAAGGGTTATTCCACTTTAGGAACCCCAGAATTCAGAGCATTTATGCCAAAACTCACAAGAGTGCACCTGACATTTGTGACATTACGACAGATGAGCAGGGGTGAGTTTTGATGGATGACTTGTATTGATATCTACTTGTGTTCTATCTATCTATTGCATTTTGGTTCTTCATTTTTGAGAAATAATCTTATGACTGCATCAAATAGCTTGTTTTGATAGTTTTCCTTCGTGGCCTTGTGTGCCTGTGGAAGCGTGTTGGTCACATAGTCATCCCAGGGTCTTGCAATCAACTTGCTGACATCGATGGGTCTCAGCACTCCGATGTCAATGGCACTGAGTTTTTTTTACGCCCATTGTCCTCAAATTTGATGATGGTTAGTATATATTTTCAGGTAACCAATGTTATGATAACCCAATGTTTTTCAAGCAGCTTTTTGCTGGCAGTGAGAGTGTTAACAGCAAGGGTGTAGTGGAGGCCAGTTTACAAGGGTTAGGTAATCAAATGGGAGGGATATTAAATTGAGGAGCTGTGAATTATGCTGTAGCAGTCAGGTCTGTCTCTAAGGTAGATTCTTGCAAGGATTGGATTGGAAACTATGCAGCACTTTATGAGGGAATGCATTTTAATTACTGTTTAAGTAGCCAGTTTTGAGGGAGAGACATAACCACAGTCAGATGGAGTAAATAAAATAAAAACTAAAAACCCTATAAAGAAGTCTTCAGGTTAAATTTTACCCATGTATATCAGAAGTTTGCGGACCTGACCTTAACAGAAAGGGGGAAAAGTCTGAGCTTTTCACTCCTCCCCACACTCTCCAATCACATCAGGGATGAGCACAGGAATAATAACCTGATGCAATACATTAAGTTTGTTGTTCTGTGTCCGACCCTCTTAAAATGCACTGTATTTCAGCAGCAAAGATAAAGCAGAGAAATTATTGCTTTCCTTGCTAGTTATGTTTGTTGGAGCCAAGAAAGGTTTTGTTAAAGTTGCCTTACAGACTTATGTAAGCTAAGAGCTTTTCTACTTTCATTAAAGAGACAGTTGTTGAATGCATTGGCTGCTGCTGCTCTGTTTGTCAAGAGTGGCTTATTTTGTGTTATCCTTACCACTCAACTAGGAATAGGTGAAGTAGTAGAAGTGTGTTCGTGGAAGCAGTGTGTATGTATGTGGAATAAACCAACCCTTTAATTTTAAAATTTTATGACTGATAGACACAAATGTTATTCACTGTCTTCAAATTGTGGTTTGGCCTTATTTTGGAGCAAGGAAAGGGAGAATGAAAGCATATAAATGAAGAAATATCTGCTGACCTTCCTCTTCTCTAATGTGTTATGGCCTTTGCACACTGTCCCACTCGGAGACAGATGTTTTTGGCCATGTCATTCTCCTCCATGAAGCAGACTGCCTCCTCTGCTGAAAGGCGGTTTGATTCCGTTTTGAAGATCAAAGCTCTGTGAACCAGCTCTGCTAACATACTGGGTCAGTGAGTCCCAGGTTGGATGGGGCACTCAGCCTGTGCTCGGGTCATGATCTGCCTTCTCCTCTCTCACTGCCCAGAACCGAGTGGAAATCAATGACGTGGAGCCAGAAGTCTTCAAGGAGATGATGTGCTTTATCTACACGGGCAAGGCGCCAAACCTTGATAAGATGGCCGACGACCTATTGGCGGCTGCAGACAAGGTATGGCCATGCAGATAGATATGGTGTCAGAGTCTCATGAACATATGTGCACTATTGATCTCTTTGGCCATGCCCCCCAGTTCTCCCTTCTTAACCCTTATCTTTTCAACTTTTTTTTACTTTCCAATGACACCAACACACAACCCACTCAACAGTATGCTCTGGAGCGTCTTAAGGTAATGTGTGAGGATGCCCTCTGTACCAGTCTGTCTGTGGAGAATGCAGCAGAGATCCTCATTCTGGCTGACCTGCACAGCGCTGACCAGCTCAAGACCCAAGCAGTGGACTTCATCAACTAGTGAGTTCCCCACCTCAATTCCCAGTTGTCAGCTGTTTTACAAGGAATAATGAAAAACTATGAAAAATTAATTTCTCAAATTAAGAGTCTCAAAAATATGGATGGCAAGAAGGAAGCTAAAGCGCTCATTGCTTAAACGGAACAATATCGAGTACCTCCATAGAGAGTGAACTGAACTGAGAATGTGCTCATGTTTCTTGAAACTGCCACAGTCCACAAAGTTTACATATGGAAAATGTTGCAAATGGCACACAATAGCTCTTCCTTTAAAGATTGTTTGGGTGGTGAAAGGTCTTCTTTGACTAAAGGAAATGGCAGTATTTTTATTACCTTAAAAAATTACGGTTCAAGCTACGTATAGAATTATCTGCAACACTAAATGCTTTGATACGTGATAAATTTGCAATATTAGCCTGTGTAATGTAGGTGATTTCATATGAATCGCAGAACAATCTCTATAAGGAAAGAAGTCTTTGGGTATTTGGAAAACAGAAATCATAGTGTGGAAACTCGGCCAACTTAGTCTGTTATTTATTCACTCCTACTCCCATCAGTGACAGGTGACAAGAAAATAGTGAAATCCAGCAGCGATAATGATGCATCACTGAAGTGTGGCTCCGTTGGTAAAATAGCCCTATTATCCAGATTCGCTGGTTCTAAAGCTAGCTTGCAATTCCCAGCCTGTGAGAAAATGGATATTGATGAACGGCGACCACTGTCAGCTTCTAGGTACCTGTTGGCTAGCAGCGCTGTCACAATCTGCACAAAGCATCTGTACTAAGGTGCAAACTTTTTCAAGTTTGAACCATTTGTATTGAAAGAAACATCTGTGTTTTTTTGTTGCCCCCTGGTTGCGATCTTCTGCGTTATTCTTAGTTTTCTATAGAGAATGAAAAAGATTGTTTAAAGAACATACTATTGTTGCATTAGAATATCCCTACAATTAGACAATGAACGGTGAAAGTAAATGGTATTTAGTTCTGAGGAATCAAAAGATCAGAGGAAGAGCTTTCACACTGTGCTGAAGGAAACCCGAATTCTCGAGATGGACTCTCTTTGTGCATTGGCACTTCCTGAAAGATTAAACATTTGGCCCTCGGGTGGAAAGAATAAAACAAACCAAGATTGAAAGTACCCTTCTACACAACTCTGTCCAGGTGTCTGTGTCTTCTGCACACCACCATTCTTTTGCCCTGTCTCAAGGAGAGCTCAGGTGGTTTAAAGCTGTTTTGCTGATTAATTTGTTTAAGCTCATTATTCATTGTAGGCGCAGCTTTTTAACAGTCTGATTAGCTGCAGTGTTGTTTTCAGAGAGCCTCCCACCAGGAAAGATCTTTGAAAACAAACAGCGAAGTGGTATCAAATTTCACTCAGAAATAACAAATAAATGAAATATATATTTATTGTATATCGATTGTATGTTTCATCTCTCTTACTTCAATCTCTCAATGATGAAGGGCTTCATCCCTCACACCTCTACTCCAGGTCAATCACCAGAGTCATTCATAGCCCCCTCCCTCCAGTCGTCGTCCCCGTCCCCCCGCTGACCTGGATGTAATCTTTGTTATTCTAAATTTCCTAGCAGCCCTGTATACTGAACAGACTGGTCTGAACAGACTTTCACTGCTAGTGGGATACCAGGATTTAAGTCGTGGGAAAAAAGGTTGGCACAATCCACACACATATCTTGTTGTGGTTCTCAGGTAGCCTGTCAGATAGCTTTACTACTTGCCCAAGAGTAGAAAGACCATAATAGATATGCCAACTGGACTGTATAACCGGACCAATCCAAACTTATTGACTGACTGACTGACTGCATTTGGTTGTCATCATCGTCGTCATCACCCCGATTCCCTTAAATACTCATTCTCACAACTGAGTGTGGCAGAGAAGAGCAGCACGCTAAAGTTCTCTGTGCCAGCATGCAGACAAAAAATTACATTAAAGACTATTGAATGGCTAAAATGAAAGTTCATCCCGGCCTCTTTGGTGAGACTAGTTTGAGTTCCTGCTGGTGCGTGGGGGTGATGGGGTGAGTAATGACATGCTCTGGGGCCCCCACGACTTGGGACCTAGGGCAGGAGTCAAGTGCTCTTCAATAGGTGATATGTGAAATGGGATCTAAAGCCGTAGCACAGTGTCTTGCCTGTTGAGCATTTGTAATCTCTCATTATCTCTACAAAGTTGCGAGTATCCCTCTCACTGCTGAACCTGAGACACAGGAGGGAGATGAAACATAGAGCTCTGTTTGATCAGATTTGAAATGTCTCAGCTATTTGCATGTAAAAGCAGTTTTCTATTCAAATGACATTGATGTGGGCTCCTGTCAGCACTCAGCACTGTTAATGTGTATGTAGGAGGTTATCCCAGCATTGAGCATTGTACCCTCTCTCTTCTCTTTCAGCCATGCAGCGGAGGTTATGGAGACCTCGGGGTGGAAGTCCATGGTGGCATCACATCCCCATCTGGTGGCTGAAGCCTACCGCTCCCTGGCATCTGCACAGTGCCCCTTCCTGGGGCCCCCTCGCAAGCGACTGAAACAGTCCTAGTGGCAACAGCTGCCCCAGCGGACTTCCCCTCCTTTCACTTCTGTTGCCCAGATGAGCCCACCGTTGGACGTTTCCCCCGTGCTCCCACCTCTGGACAAAAGTGTGGTATTTTGTCTCTTGGCAATGATTGGAGAACAAACGAGAAAAAGATTGATGGCCTACAAAGCAAACAGTTTCGAATGCAGCTTCCCTGAACTCCAGCTCGAAGCCTGTGGATTGTGCCTGTGTTGCACAGAGCGAAGGAACCCAGGAGGTGTCCTTCAAAGGAGGACACGGTTGAAAGCCTAATTTATAGCAAGACCTATAAGACATGGACAGATACCTTCTTTTTTTTTTTAGACAGAGCCATTAAACCAGGAACAGAGAAAAAAAAAGAAAAGAAAAACGGGCAAAGACAAAATGCCCACTTGAGGTCAAACATAGTTGTATTTTTTACCTTGGCCTAAAGGGAGTGAATTGGCAAAGGATTGGTATCTGGAAGGTTGAAGCAAAGAGAGAAAAAAAAAGAATGAGTAAACCAGTCTTGATGGGCCTGCAAAAAAATTTGTCAAATGCTGTCATGTGTTGAGGAGACTTTTGCTAGAATGCAAAAAAAAAAAAGCAGCAGCAACTACAACGAGTGTTGCACTGGGGTACAGAAAAATGTTGCACTACGTTTCTCTCCCGCTCCCCACACCCAGAGACTTGAAGGAGTTGTGTAGAATGGAAAAATATTACGAATATGGAAAATTGAGTTGAGAAATGTAAATTAATTTAAATTAATTTTTTTTTCTTCTCGCACTTGTGTATTGCAACTCAAGGTTTCTGGGGAAAAAGAGAGGAACAACAGGAAATTTAATTTTTTGGGGGGAAAGATTATTAACTCTATGTTATAATGTCCGATTAGGCATGTAGATCCTTCTGTCATTTTTACTTTATTTGGTTCTAGAAGTCAAGATTATCCTTGTAGCTATCTTTTTTTTGGTTGTCGTTTTTGTATTTCTTTGGAACCAATTTGTACAAACATCTGTGTTTTATAAAATGTGTTAAAATCATTTTCATCAATGAAATTGAAACAGTACAGTTTTGGTTTGGAAACAATTATCGAATGAACACGTTTTAATGTTCAAAATATCCAAACTATTTTCTTTTAGAAAATTACAAAGAAACAAAAAAATAAAACACTATCTGATGTTTTTCTGAAATACAATTATCTTCAGTTTTTCTGTTGAGGGAGAAGCTCCTCTTCTCCCTCATCTTTATATTTACATGTGTACAATTGACGCCTTTTCTTCCTAATGGAATTAATTACAAATATTTTGTATATAATCTGTGTCCTTTGACCCCCAGTTACATCGATTGTTGCTGAATTTGAAGCATTGTTCACCCCACATTGCTCTGCATGCTAGCCGTGTCGTTGAGAGGGACTTTCCTCTCGCGGCCTGCGGTGTGTAAAATGATGGCCAATTCCCATCATTTTGTGGTGTGTGGTGGCATGGGTTGGTAGCCAAGGTCAGAGATGCATTGGCACAATTTGTGAGCCCTAAAGTGGAAAATAATTTCATTTGTATTTAATTTGTATTTGTCAATCCTATTGTTTTAAAGGTTGATAACTTGCAGCGAGAGAACCTCTGCACTTGAAATCACTGGGGCTTAGTCTGTAAATCTTGGCCTAGTGCAGACTGAGTTATGGATATTTTGCAGTTACGGATCTAGATCAACAATACAGTTTAGGTTTGGAAACAATAATGGAATGAACATGTTTTAATGTTCTAAATATCCAAACTATTTTATTTTAGAAAATTACAAAGAAACAAAAATAAAACCCTCTCTGATGTTTTTCTCAAATGCAATTATCTCAGTTTTTCGGTTGAGGAAGGAGCTGCTCTCCCTCATCTTCATAACGTGTTAAAAAATGACGCCTTTTCTTCCTAAAGGAATTCATTATAAATATTTTGTATTGTGTAAAATAATCTGTGTCCTTTGACCATCATTGACATTGAGTGTTACTGAATTTGAAGTATTATTCCCACTAGATTAAGGTGGGCTATGCCGAGAGAAATTAAATTAGACTTCTCAGCAGCCTTTTGTTTTTCATTTTTTTGAGAAAAGAAAAGTGTAGTAACTGGACCTTTAAAAACAGTTTGACTGAAACAAATCACTTGAGGCCGTGGTGTTTGAGTCTTTTTTTTGTGCTAAGTTATGCAGGTCTCTGTGAACATTGGGTGCATAAACCTGTTATATCATATGGCTCAAGTACTTCTGAGAGATTTTGTCATCAGTTAAACCGCTATCAGTCCTATCACACCAATAATATACCTTTGCCTGGGTATTACTGATATGGTTGTTGGGGGGTCACATACAAAATTAGTTTAGTATTAAATAGGTAGTAATGGTAAACAAGTGCGCTGTACCAACAGGCCACTTGATTGAATTTAATTTTTTTGAAACGTTACAATGATATTCTTAATGCCTCTGCTTTGCAGTCTGCCGTTCACATCCACGTAACTCCCGTATAGCAAATCTGGTGGGTAGGCTGACGCTTTATTTTCATGGTTTTGATTTTTCTTTTGGTGAGATTTGATTTGGTCATCAGATTGTGATGGTACATCAGCTTGTTGAGGTACAATAGTGAAGCAAATGTTCCTGAAACGCACATGCACACAAATTGTCCCACCCATCAGAAGGTGCGTTCTAAGAATGATAAGTTATTTATACAGACGGAAAGGCTACATAATAAAGTGTAATAAAGCTATATCAGCAGATGTGTTTGTTTATGCCTAAATATATTTTTTAAAGAAATAACTTTTGAGGGCGTGGTCCTGGAATGTTTTCCTCTGCATGTAAATGAATCGTGTGTTAATTATAACTACACATTTTCTCAAGAGTCGATTAAGAGACTCTTAACCAAGTTTTTTAAACCTGCTGATCACTATTTTGTCACTAAAATATCATTTGTAACGAGAGTAAGGGCACCAGCTAACTTGTTAACTTTTTTGCCATACCTTTTCATAAATAATGAATTTACTATAAAAGTGCATTTGGGGGTGTGTGTCAGGGAAGTACAATGCCAGCGTGATGAAGGATCGAGGAGTGGTGGGAGGTTGTGTTCTTCTGTGTGCGCAGTACGGAGCATTTAACCCATAACTCTTCCTCTTTATTGGAGGTGGCGGCATGGCAGGTCAATGTTGTAAACTCTCCAACAAGCTCTGTGTCATTTCGCCGCACTCAAACAAGACTGCTTGGTGGTGATTGATGGCCGCTCTTAACTTTCCTGGAAGGACGCAGACCTGATTGACGTTCTAGGAAGAGTGCTGTCAGGATTTTTATTTTATTTTATCGATCGTCTTGACAGGAGTATAAACCCTACCAATCTTGCTAGTTGTGAGGTTAGATATTTAAATTGCCTTGGAGTATACCAGCATTCATACATTTCAAAAACATCTTAATATAGACAGATACAAACGCACAAGACTTCCTGATTACAAAGTGTATGAGAATTGCCAAGCATTTCATCATATTTATGCATTATATTGTAATATTGTCCTAATAAATATAACTTACATGATATTTAATTAATTTGTTAAATAGAAGAAGTGAGGCTGGAACAAGAAATGGACGGATGGAGGAAATGATTTGATGTGGATAAATGAGTGTTGGAAGAGATGGTCAACTGAAGATGAGAAAAACGGTCACGGCAGCAGTATGCAAGAGCAAAAGTGGCAAATAAATTCAATTGAGTAGCATTTAGCAGGGAAGAAGCTAAACTAGGCAGCAGAAGTCTATGTTAGGTGGGTGGTCAGTCAGTGAGTACTGCAATTATTATGATGCAAATCCAAGAAAGCCTAAATGAGGATCCGCGCATCAATTTCCATAAAGAATATCACAGAAGGAAAAGTAAAAAAACAAAACAACAAAGGTATTGAGAGACAGCATAACAAGCAAGTCCTGCATTTCACAGCACAGGTTTACCTCATCCATATTTGTTGAGGTTGTGTCCCTAAAAATAACAGCACAGTCGTATTTAACTGTGCAGCTGGGTTTACTAATTCAGCTTAACTTCAATATAGATTATTTATATGTGTTTAGAATTCAAATTTTATGTTAATGGCAGGCTGTTTTGTTGACACTTTTCTAATTCAGAGTAAAACATTTTTTTGGAGGACGGCTGACTCCTTGCCTATTGTGACAGGTCTCCTCAACCACTTTGCTGCAGGCGTTTTTCCTCCCGGGAAAGACAACACGTTCTCGGTGTTTCTATTTAACCCTTACAGGGAACACCGTTGTAGTGCTTTGATGCAATGTTGATTGAGGTGCTTCACCTTAAATGAGATGCAGACTTTTCCACTTTTGCCAGCATAAGTGATGAGGTGCAGGTATGCGTGTCTGATTAAAAACATTCAGGAAGCACAGCGGTGAATGGGAGGAAATCGGCAAGGCTTCTCTCTGCACTTCGCTCACCAAGAGCTTGTCCCCGATTCCTCTGCATGGTCTCCTCTAGCCCTGTCGTCGGGTGAGTAAAATCCTATTCCAGTATGGCCAGTTCTCATAATTTTGTGGTGTGTGGTGGCATGGGTTGGCAGCCAAGGTCAGATATTGGCACAATTTGTGAGACCCAAAGTGGACTTTAAAGGGGCTTAGTATGTAAATCTTGGCCTAGTGCAGACTGAGTCCTATTATGTAGATTTTGCAGTTACGGATCTAGATCCACAATACAGTTTAGGTTTGGAAATGTTATGGAATGAACATGTTCAAAATATCCAAGCTATTTTCTTTTAGAAAATTACAAGGAAAACTAAAACTATAAACACTATCTGATTTTTTTCTCAAATGCAATTATCTTAAATTTTTCTGTTGACGAAGGAGCTCCATTTCTTTTCTGTATTTGTCAATCCTATTGTTTAAAAGGGTTATAACTTGTAGCGAGAGAGCACTTGAATTTAATGGGGCTTAGTCTGTAAATCTCGGTCGATGTGAATCTAGATCAAGTAATTTTGAGATTGGGAGAATGCACTGTTCAGCCCTTCTCTCTTCGACAGGGACATGCCTCTCTAATCGGAGTTTAACCTCTTTTGTGGACTGCATGGCCTGCAGTGTGTAAAATGGCAGATGGCTTAAAGGCAGTTAGATTGGAGGAAACAAGTTGTACTTGCGAACCCTGTCCGTGTGTGGTGCTCGCCTTGATTTTTTGAGGGGCATTAACACAACTGGCAATTCCAGCTTGGGGAGAAATTGAAGAAAGAACTGGCAAATCCATATTTATTAAAGATTTTTTAATCAGCTGCGCGTGGATTTAGCATAACCCATTACTTTTACCCAGCTGAAGAAGGGGAATGCAGGTATTGGCTTTTTGTGGTAATTTTATTTATGTTTACAGTGCAATGTGAGTTTTTATTTCAATGAGGAAAGTGCAATGACAATTAATGATAATTCGATTTTTCTATGATAATTAAAACATTTTATCAACCAGTCATATGAAAATTTATAAATATTATTAAGGATCAATTCACTTCATAGATATGTAGATGGAATAGAATTAATAAATTTGATGTGATGTAGTGCCATTCTACTATAACAGCCTGTCCTTTTCACAAGCACAATTAATTGAAATGCTGGATAGGTGTGGAGATAAGAATATGTCAAGTGTGTGAATTAGGGTGATATAATCTTTTTGCTGCATGGGCCCAAATTCATAAAATATCTCATCTATCTAACACCGCATTGCTGCACTGTGTAATTTTCCTTTTTTAAAGTCCAGGAGTACAGTTTAGGGAAACAATCTTGTATATTAACATTGCCGTGAAATGTAATGCAGTCTTATTTCCCTGATGAGTGAAATTAGTTTTGGGATTGTAAACTGATAGTGAAGGAGATTTGGTTTTAATGAACCAAGCCTTTGCGCAGATAATAAGGCAGAAAGAGAAGGGAACAGGAGATATGTTGCATTGGGGTTACTGCTGATTTAATTACAAGGTGTATGAATTTAGCTATCACAATAAAATATCAGGTTAAAACAAAAACTGAATGCAGAATATCAAATAAGGGCCAGTCTTGGCCAATCTTGTGACTAATCTTGGGGTGTCAGAGATTGAAGCGGTACAATATCATATTTACGCATTTATTAAAATATCCCCTCTCCCCTTTCTGTTAATGAGACCCATAACAATTTGAGATGATGGAGCTGAACTCTCACACCCCAGTGCCCTGGATTTCCATAAAGAGATTCAACTTGAAGGGAGAACGAGCGCCGTGCCCAGGGCCATTTGTTACCTGTGTCTGACTAAATGAAAACATTTTCTCCCCGCCTCATTAAACATGATGCAGTGGCACCTATTGAAATGCAGACCTCCGTCCTGGTCTTGATTTGCACACAGGCCAGGTCACAGCTTCAAATCCTCTAACAAATGGGCCAAAGGTCGCACGTCAGGGAGCTTGTAAAAAAAATGTTATGGAACATCTGGGTAGGAAATATAAACAAGGTATATTTTCCTTTATTTATTAAGTTTTTAAATATATCTTTAGCTGTTGGCGAGACCAGGAACCGTTGAGATGGATTGTGGAAATATGCTTTGGCGATATCTAAAGGAAGTCAGCCTTAATTTGTGTATGCTTAAATAATCCAGAATTCGTTCATTTGTTCAGCGTTAATGGTATTATTAATAACTCTTATTTTATCTTATCATCTTATCACTTATCATCAACTAGTTTACCTAAACTGAAAAAAAGTAGACAGGAGATAGTATCCAGAAAGCCTTCAGTTATAAACAGCTGCTTTTGGGTATCATTGTAGCTATGAAATGCATGTTAAATGTGGGGCATCGTGGCATTTAATTTACATCTTTAGGAATCAAATTGGTTTCAAATGTCCAATGGTTTAATGTCCACCAATAACTGGTCTCCACCACTTTTCTGTTAATTTCAGTTTTATCCCTTTATTTTGAGTCATTTAAACATTGTTTCTCTTGGTTGTCTGTACTCTGTTCAAAAACTTTTAATTTGTGAATACCATAACACAGAAGAACCACCCAGATGTGGTAAAGTACATATTAAACAAATTTGCGCATCAGTACCCTCCCATCAGTGGAAGCCTCAGAGAAAACTCATCAGCATTATATTGCTAATATAAACAAACAAGATCTGAGCTCACAGGTTTTGTGCAATTTCCTGTCGAATGAATCTTAAATAATTCCAAAACGAAACCATGTACTGCAAAATAATGCTTTTCAAAAGAAAAGTAAATATACACGTGAGTTACTTGAGAAGTTTTTTTTTTAATGCTTGGGCTGTGTCAGAAAGCATCACTTATCAGTTTTCTTGCACCCTTTCACTTAGACTTGCCTGTAAATTAGCATTAACAAAGATGTTTGATCATTGACTCTGGCTGCACATAATGGTAGGAAGGGAATGTGTTGTTTTTCCTCTTGTCTTCCCCTGGCTCCCTTCCCCCACCCTTCTTCAGCATGACTTAACTGTAGTTTTCATTGGAAGCCCAAGGAGAGTAATTGGAAGCCCGTTATTTGTGAGAAGCAGGGTGAGGGAGCTTTAATCTTTTGTCTTGCCTAAGATGCGAACTGAAGGCTCAGCTCACCCTCACCCCCACCCCCACCTACCATCAGTTTTTATACGTTCAAGGCTGTTCTCCTCTGCCATCTTTGTCTGAATAAAAGTGAGATGTGTCTGTCTGTGACTAAGGCTGGGACCAAATCAAAACTTTGGCGACCCGCTAATTGAAACTAAAATAACTATTTTTTAAAAAGCTTGTTATTTCCATGAGTGGACAAATAATATGAAAGAAATGTTATTAAATTTGATTGGTGGGCTGTCTTGATTTGGTCCCAGCCTCAGTGTCACCAGATTTGAGGAGCATTAATATCTGTGTGTGTGTGTATGTTTATTTCATGCATATACATTTGTGCAAGTATCTGTGAGAGTAGTACTATGTACATTATAAGAAAAAGTTTAGAATTAAAATGGATCACATGGCAAGGCTACACAGACCACAGGGGCCATTTAGATTTTCTCAACAGTGCCAGCAAATGCAATGAAATATTAAATTACATCTTAATCTTACAACGTTTCTAATTATGTCTTATATAATATGCATATATATACAGTATATGTGGTTCAGTGGTTATCGGATTTGACTTTTTGTAATGACAGTATACCTGTTTAAAATTGATACCTCTACATTATTGCAATTAACACATTACTTGAGTTATTTAAATATTATTTGTGTTTGTGATCCGTGTGGCTTGCATTGAGTTTATCTTTATTTGGCATTTACCATGTGTGTTTAATAAGTATTCTGTGAAATGTTAAAAGACTGTTCCATCCAGTTTATAGAGTTCTTGAAAGATTGACTTGATACGGATTTGATAAAACAAAATAGATAAATAAAAATACATGTATTTTTCTCCGTCTGATAAAAGAGAGCTGTGATTTATTTGACGAATTACCCATAAAAGGGATGCTTTACAGTTTAATGAATCACCTCCGTCAGGCTGGAAACCTAAAGGTCACAGTTGAGAAACAAGCATATTGTCAATTCCCCCTGCATCATTTTCCAGATAGTTATAGGAACCCTATATCTCTCTTCCGCACTGATAGTCTCTGAGCATCTTAGTGATAGATATAGTGGATCTTTATCTTTTGTGCAGAAAAAGGTTGGCACATTAAAGAAGAATCACATGCTTGTATTTATGCTGACTTTCAGTGCATTCTGTCCCTTTAAGGCGACCTTGATAAAAATGAAACTCCTGAGTGGCCCGAGTTTTACGAGCTGGTTTTTACCGGTTCAAATCCAGCTTAAATCATTAGCTGATTGTGACCGGGAGATATATATTCTCAGAAATATGAAACTGAAACCCATCTGCTGACTTCTATGTTCATATTTATTTATTTATTTATTTATTTATTTATTTGTGGTGCACATTTTCCGACTGTACACTCACATGTATGCATAAACAATTTATACCATGTGGATTTCTTTAATAAATATTTCTGTATCAGTGTGAAAAAATGCAATTGCCAGAGATGAGAGCACTACTCATTTACAAACATCCGGCATTTTCATTGGAATGAAATATGTCAACAATGAAGATAACAGAATGGAGACACCTCAGATTCCATAGAGTCTTAAAGCCCCATCTGTTACTTGCAGATACAGCATAAGATAGTTATTCCATAATGTGTACAATGAGTAAATAAACTGAAACTTATTATTTTTTTAATGTTTTGCCTTATACTGGTTTAATTTCTGTTAAGTGTTGCCTGAAACCATATTGGTATTATTATTTTAATCTTTAATGGGGACCTAGCAAAGTACCAGACCAAAGCATACATTATATTTTATAATTTAGCCACTAGTTTTATCTGACATAATTTATAGTGCATCAATTGTTTGAATGCAAATGTATACAGAAATAGATACGGTATTCTAAAACCAATTTGGTTTAGTTAAACAGTCAATTTCTTTCTTTCTTTTTTAAAGGGTAAAGTCTAGAGCTTCACACAAGTTGCTGGGTCTTTGTGTCTGTCAATCTTGTAAAATAAAAGCTTAATCACAAACAGTAGATGATCTAATTTTTTTGTTTACTTAAATAAGTTTGGGATTGACATTTATCCATTTTAGTATGTGTCCATCTTAGTCAGTTGATGTGTCAATTACTTTGTTTTTAATACTAGCTTTTCAAGTATGAAGATGACTGCATTTTGTTGTGGATTGTTTGGATGCACTACAATTATTTAATAGTAAAAACAAGTCTTCTTCCTTCCCATACGTGTTTGCAGTGAATGCAGAGTGGAACTGCTCCCCATGGGTTTAATGGCCATGTTTTAGCTTCTCTGGGCCTGGATAATAAGTCTGGGGCACATAGTATGCCTAGTATCATAGATTAATATGCATTACTGAGCTCAATAATGGTTTCTGTAATGAATACATGCCTATCTTGTATGTTTGTCTTTGCCAGATATTGTAAGCAGGTATGGTGGGACATTTTACAAAATTAGTTTTCAATCAAAAAATGTTGAGATAAAGTAGAGGCCAGTGAGATTTTGCTTACCATTGCCGAGAAAACAGCAGATTCAAGGATATAAGAATAAAGCTGTCTGCCAACGAGGTTAATAAATTCTAATATATAGATTATCATCTCTCACTCTCCCTCAAATACTTGTATTTGTATGTATTTTGAAGATATGTCACAGTAACTGCCTGTGTTTTGAGTTCTCTCATTACAGCTTATGCGTATAATATCTGTCAGAGATTGATATGTAATGGATTATTATGACTTCTTGACTTATAAAATGTAAGAGAGACATTTCCAAAAGGCTGTCAACAAGTTAAAGTCAGAGTTAAAATTATTAAGGCTAAAATTATTTGATTATATTAATTCAGGTTTTAATAGTGTATATATATATACAGTATCATGGAAGAGTGGAAGAGGACTCCAGTGGCAACCTGTGAAGCTCTGGTGAACTCCATGCCCAAAGAGGGTTAAGGCAGTGCTGGAAAATGATGGTGGCCACACAAAATATTGACAATTTGGGCCCAATTTGGACATTTT
>JAOVYW010002309.1:0-15220 GCA_025775045.1 Hiodon tergisus
GGAACAGCGAGGATGGAGAGTCCGGGTTTACCCAGTGGAGGTGGGTTGTCGAGGATTTGTGGCACACTCTACAACCCAGTTTCTCAGAGATGTCGGATTCAGTGGCCAAGAGTTGTGTCGCACAGTGAAGAACTTATCTGAAACAGCAGAGAGGAGCAGCAACTGGCTATGGTTGAGACGGACAGATTCTGGCTGGGGATCTCAAGCACAATAGAAAGATAGAAACGCTGATGTGGCGGTGAGTAAGCCGGGCTGAGTTTAGTGGGGGACGGAGGGGGGTGATGCTGGGACGCCAGAATCACCATCGAGCCCTCTTGAGTTGTCGTGGGCTAGTCGACGAAACACTGAGGATGAAAGGTGCCCACTTGAAGACCCTAGAGATGTACCCTACTTGGCTCAATCCAGACGGCACTGTAGTTGATTCCTGGAGCCAGCATCGCGGCCGTTATGTGTGCATCGGAGTTGTTGTGTGTGCTGATGCGCCGGGGAGGCAAAATAAGCTGATCCCTGGAGCCAGTATTAGACTTCAGCCATTAACAATCATCATATGGAAGGAAACGCAAATGGATGGAGTACCATTAGTTTACTGTAAAGCTACGTCTTAGTTGGTGTTTATCTTGGCGAGAGCCGAGTTCAAATCAGCATGAAGTTTTAACATCTACTCTCGTGTAATGGAAATCATGTTCCTTCAGTATGTAATGTTAATTTATTCAGGTTATGTTGCCTGTTGATCTTTATTAGAAAGTCTTGTTGTAAATGCTACTGTGAACTACACCATAATCATAGTAACATATTCAGTATAAAGAAATATTACTACAAAAACTTTAGGAAAGTTTAACTGAGGTGAAGCATTCTAGTATTGGTCTTGGTAAAAGACTTGGGATATACCGACTGTTAAAGATTGATAGTGTGTGTGGCTTCATAGTCAGGCTAAGTGTCTGAGTCACTGTCTGTCCTTCTGCTGTTCCTACAGTGTGGACCATGGTGGAGAGTGCAGAAACAGACCAGGGCTGCTGAAATGTAAGTGTCTGTGCTGAAGAGCTGCCCTCATTAGTGAACATTTACTCAGACTGAGGGAATATTAGAGAAGGACAGAGAGGGGAGGATGACACTGATGTCCTCAGTGAGAGAGATTCAGTGTGTCAAAATTTACTGAAAATGAAGGAACAAAATAAAAATTAATTAAAATAATAAATGAAATTAATCATACTGAAATATTTGCTTTTAAACTACATATAAATATTATAAAAGTAGCTCTTTTAGAAAGAAGCTAAGAATGTGATGATTAAGAATAAAGTAAATTAAAATTGAAACTAAAATGTTTGCATTATAACCCAAGTTCTTGGATGCGATAGTGGTAGTTTTTATGGTTTAATGGTGTTTTCAAAAATAAGTTTAAAACAATTTGAGGAATAAATAATCAATGAAGGATGTTGTGATCTGAGGGGAATTCATATTATGATTAACAGAGATTGAAGCACTTTGAATTGTTGAATAAATCTGTTAAATATATTTATTTAACTAACCTTAAAATTTAAAAGACCTAGACACCATAAACTAAACTGAAATTGAAACGAAAGCCAAAAAAATAAAATATAACTATAATAACTATGGTGTGTGAGAGATATGTAATATAACAGTGATATTAGTGATGATGGTCACTCTTCCTCTTGTGTACAGATGTCTGTCAGCTCACACTGGACCCCAACACAGCACACAGAAACCTGTCTCTGTCTGAGGGGAACAGAAAGGTGTTACTGAGGAGAGAGGAGGAGCAGCCGTACCCAGATCACCCAGAGAGATTTGACTGCTATCCCCAAGTCCTGTGTGTAGAGAGTCTGTCTGGTCGCTCTTACTGGGAGGTTCAGTGGAGTGGAAAACGGGCTGAGATAGGAGTGACATACAAAGGTATCGGCCGGAAAGGACGGAGTGAAGACTGTGCGCTTGGATACAATGACAAGTCCTGGAGTCTGCGCTGCTCTGATGACAGTTACTCTGTCTGTCACAATGGGAAGTACACTTACAAACCTGCCACCCCCTCCTCCTCCCCCTCCCATACAGTAGGGCTGTATCTGGATTGGCCGGCCGGCTCTCTGTCCTTCTACAGCGGCTCCTATCCCACACACACCCTCCTGTACAGGGTCCGGGCCACATTCACTCAGCCCCTCTGTCCTGGGTTCTGGCTTTACTGGGGCTCCTCAGTGTCCCTGTGTCAGCTGGGTTAGCGTCCTGTGTCCTGGAGGAACACCCGAGGGTTCAGGTACAAGTCTCTGTGTTTTAACACGGTTAGTGTTAAAATTATAACCGTTTTATGTACCGGATACAAACACAGATATATTGCTTGTTAGGGGTAGCTTTTACCAACATACCCACTGAGATATCACTAACCTGTTGACTAGTTATGTAGCTAACCAGCTAGCACAAACAGTGAAATTGTTATCTAGGTAGTTAGCAAGATTTTTATCAAAACGGCGGGGTTTTAAAAAGGAAAACTGGCTCAGTATAGAGCCTAACCGTGGGTCGAGTTTAATGTTTATCCCGCTTGGTGAAGGTTTAGTGTTTCTGAGCATTGGTAATGCGGGGTTCCCCTCTCGATGTCACTTTGGGTACAAACGGTGTGTAACACAGAAGTAAAGTATTTAACAGGGTCTGTCAAATAATAAATGATCGTTATAAGTACCTTATCCTTAACTAGTTTCAGACTAGTACGATTTATTACAGCTAGTTAGCTAGTAATGTCTGTTTAGTTTAATGTCGGAATGTAGACAAACGGCTCATTCAAACCGTGCTTAAATGTGTCGGACTGGCTGTCTGATCGTTAGCTACAGCCGCTAATGTTTCATTTTTAACAGGGGTTCAGATATAAATTAAACCAAATTAGCGACCGACCTCAATCCAACTCAATCGTTACAATTTAATGTAAAGTACTATAATATATACTGGTATGTTAGTAGCTAGTCATGACCAGTGTTGCCAATTCCTATTGGGTGAAAGTCAGTAGACTTAAAAAGTCACTAAAATGTTTGGGGGGTGGCGGCGCGTTGAGTGAGTATTTAATTCCAACCCTAATACACCACATCAACAATAGACGGTGTAACAATCCACACAGCACCTGAGTGCTGGAAAGAACTTCAAAACATCAAAATAAATAATAATAAAATTATATATCCCTCTACAAAACGCAGGGCAGCACACAGCATACATTTTTTAAATATGTAAAATATAACATCATCCTACCTTACAATAGAGCCTGGATGACGTCCTTGTCTAAGGGGGGTTCTTGTTCTTCAGGATTTGCCTGCTTGCTTTCTGAGGAGTACTGGTAGCATTTCTTGCCTGTAGTTTGAAGTCCGTATCGGATGTGCAAAATTGAGTTCACAGTTAGGAGCGACAGACGATTTCTTGATTTAGTTTTAACTACATTTAATTGACTGAACACACTTGTGCGTTGCTGTGTGGCAGAGTAAGGATGGTCAGTGCCAGATTACAAAGTTCTTTGAATGGTTTGTCACCTGTAGCACCTCTGTAGGATTCTACTTCACACCAGAATTTCTCAGTGTTCCCACTCTATGTGATGTATTTTACACCACTGAATCTAAATTTGGTTGATTTCTTCAGGGGATGTCATGAACATTTCTGCCAGCTCTGGTATGGATTTCTTTGTATGGCGAAGTGTTTCACCTACAGATAATGCAGACATCTGCTACAATATTTCTATATTGTCAGGCAGACGATTCCGGATCTCCTCCAGCAGTTTCACTGTGAAATCAACCCTCGTATCCCCGCTTTTGCTGCTTCTGGCACAGCATCTTCCCTGATAGCCTTCTCGGCCTCGTATCCAAGTTAGGATCCAGGTGTTGGCGTATATCACCTTTGAGGTAATCAACCTGTGCAGTTGGAAGTGTTACACTGCACCCAAGGGATGTTACACGCCTGATTCGTCCATCAATTAACTTTGTTGGATCAACGTTGTTTCCCTGGAATGTTTTGTTGACAGCCTGCACCTGCGATAGCACATTTTTCACAAATATCAAGAATGCACGACTTTGTGGATCACAGTACAGGCAGTAGAGTTGGTCTGCCATGTAACAGCGCTCATACTCTCGTGCAACGGCAAACAGTTTTCAGTTCAAGCCACTGTTGAAGGATTCGCCTTACTGCTGGCTCTACAGAGATCCACCTGGTGACGCACGCCCGCAATATCAGCTGTGGCTCTTCTCCGTCATTAATGGCAGCGAATAGTTTCTTATAGGTTATTTGCCTTCCTGCACTTTGAGAGAACCAGTTGTAAGTTTCCTTCACTATGAAATCCAAAAACTTAGGGAGGGATTGTTCATAAGCTCATGACGCTGACAGAATCACACTGTGACGCACAAGAACAAGGTGAGGAATTTCAGATTTTAGTTTTGCATATACACTATTGTTTCTCCCTATCATTACCGTTGCGTTGTCTGTACCAATTCCAGTGAGTTTTTTGAGGTCTAGCCCCAGCGTTGCAATGCAATTCTTCAGAGCGGAAACTATTCCGTCTGCCGTGAAATCTTCAAGTTCCACAGCACTGAGAAATCGTGAAACAATTTGCTTTCGTTTCGCACTGAAGTATGTTATGACAATGCCAAGCACCTTGATCACAGAAATGTTGTTGGATTCATCTATGAGCAAACTGAATGGGCCCTCACCAACATCTGCCACTAGCTCACTAACAACATGAGGCCCTAATACATTCTTAATGATTGCCGTACACTTAGACTTGTGCAGCTTCAGTGCAGGTGCATGACTTGGTTAAATGGTTAAACTTTGGACTGCGCTATGTTCTGCAATATATAGAGCCAAAAATGCTTCTGTTTCTGCAGCTACATTCCTTGGCGAAGATGAAGCAAATGAATCCATACGAACCTGCCTGGTATCCGTGAAGGGTTTTGTGCATTCAATGTGCTTTGCAGTATTTGCGTGTTTAATCAGGTCTGACTTTTTTGCATTCATTGTAGTTTTACAAAACTTACAGTAAGCTTTGTTTGCCATCCCAGGAACAGACTTCAGCCAAAGTTTGAAATCATCTTCCTTTAACCATGTCTCTTGGAAATGTTGTTCATATTTTTTAGACAATTTACCCGCCATTTCTAACTGAACTTGCCTCGAAAAGAAATAACCGCCGAGGTAGAGCAAGCACGGCACGAGCTGTTACGTATATTGTCAATCGTTAAGATAACTAGCTTTGATTTGTTGAACTCGGGGGTAAGGGGAGGGGGTAGGTAAAGTCTATGCATCAAAATACTAAATGACAGTCAATACAACCTATAGGAACAGCAGGGAGTTGGGGGGATAGGCGGGATCTAGGTCATTAGCTGCAAATTGACCGTTGCTATAACCTATAGAAACAGAAGGAACTTGTATGGCGTTATCTTTATTCAAGTATTATGTTTTAGATAAATATATTCTGTTTGAAACAGAAAGTTGCTAGATTATCACCAGATTTTATTTAAAGTAGCTAAATTAGCTCTCTTTCGCATTCACATTAGTAATATCGCCGTCATTTCTAAAAAGTCGCCAAATATAGCGACAAATTCACTAAATTGGCAACACTGGTCATGACTAGTCTAGCCTTATTATTTTATCACTTGGCTTCATGTTTTTAAAATGGTTTATATTTTTGACTTATTTACTTGGTTAAAAATGTTCTTTATGTATTTTAATAAAGTGTAAATAAGTTAAATTATATATAGTTTGTTATACTATATATATATGTATTTGTTCACCCCTTTTGGGTCAAAACAAAGCGGTAAAATTGACTGGCGGAAGTAGGAGATAGAAGTTGTCACAGTGCCCAAAAGTTGCTGTGTTGCACAATAAATAATAAATCACACCCACAGATTCGGTTCTCCTTGTTACCATATAGGGAAAGTGAGGGCAAAAGACAACTTTTATGGCTTCAGACTATTCCAGAGGGAATATATATGCAAATATACTTAAAAGTAACTAGAAATGAGCCAATGAGAAATGAGCAAATATCTTTCTTTTTTAATCCCGGTGGAGCATGCCCTCGGACCCCCCTACAGAGATGCAAACTCCTCACCTTTCGGTGAAATTCACCGTTTTGAGATTAAAATAAGTCACCCACGTGACTGGGGGGAGGAGGGGTCACACCACGCAATGTTTTCACCTTTTTTACCCCTTACATGTTTGCATCCCTGGTAAGGATCTGAGCGACATTGACAAGGGACAAATTCTGATGGCTGGACGACTGGGTCAGAACATCTGCAGCTCTTGTGAGGTGTTCCCGGTCTGCAGTGGTCAGTACCTATCAAAAGTGGTCCAAGGAATGAAAAGCGGTGAACCGACGACAGGGTCATGGGCGGCCAAGGCTCATTGATGCACATGAGGAGCGAAGGCTGGCCCGTGTGGTCCGATCCAACAGACGAGCTACTGTAGCTCAAATTGCTGAAAATGTTAATGCTGGTTCTGATAGAAAGGTGTCAGAACGCACAGTGCATCACAGTTTGTTGTGTATGGGGCTGCGTAGCCGCAGACCAGTCAGGGTACCCATGCTGACCCCTGGCCACTGCCGAAAGCTCCTACAATGGGCACGTGAGGATCAGAACTGGACCACGGAGCAATGGAAGAAGGTGGCCTGGTCTGATGAATCATGGTTCCTTTTACATCACGTGGATGGCCGGGTGTGCTTATGCCTTACTTACCTGGAGAACACATGGCACCAGGATGCACTAGGGGCAGAGGGCAAGCCGCCGGAGCCAGTGTGATGCTTTGGGCAATGTTCTGCTGGGAAACCTTGGGTCCTGCCGTTCATGCGGATGTTACTTTGACACGTTACACCTACCTAACCATTGTTGCAGTTCATGTACACCCTTTCATGGCAACGGTATTCCCTGATGGAATTGACCTCTTTCAGCAGGATAATGCGCCCTGCCATAAAGGAAAAATGGTTCAGGAATGGTTTGAGCAACACAACGAGTTCAAGGTGTTGACTTGGCCTCCAAATTTCCCAGATCTCAATCCAATCGAGCATCTTTGGGATGTGTTGGACAAACAAGTCCGATCCATGGAGGCCCCACCTCACAACTTACAGGACTTTTTAATTTATTAATTTTCCTTTGTTGATCAAATCCATAAAAAATTATTTTATTAAATCTAAAATTGTATTCATGTCATTTCTGCATATAACAGCATTTTGTAAGTGTCAGGTATCTTTATCTTTTAGCACAATGTAATGATTTACTTTTTACTTTTTTTCTGTACACACCTTTTACAAATCACTCACCAACACGCCAATGTAAACTGTATTTGAGAATTAAACTGAAATTATATATACTTTTGTACTTCCCTTACATTCTTCCAATAAGGGCTGGGCAATAAAACGATAACAATAATTATCGCAATATTATTTTTCTCGATATAAATATAACAAATGTTCGAGAAAATTTATTTGAATCACGAACTGCCAAATGCCAATCATGCACGGTGAGAGGCCAGCACGTCGTATTGTTTACAGACACAGTTGCTGGCAGGCTTGTAGTTGTAGCGGAATAAGCAAAATAAGCGACACCAAAGAAAGTGCAAAGTACATTGTCGACAAGAAACTGAAGAAAGGACATTCGTTTATTCAGTCATTACAGAACAAGTCTCATTGGATAGTACTTTGTTGACTAAAATTACAAAAATTCAACTTATTTATTTTCATTCCCTTTGCAACGGCAATTATTTGAATCTAATTAAAAGACTTTTGATGTAGAGCTCACTAATAACAAATTAACATTCCCAGTTCAATGGAAAATCATAAATACATTCATGTTTTGAAATTTCTGAGTCACTATATGGACAAAAGTATTGGGACACCTATACATTACACTTTCCTACAGGAGCTTTTATCTCATTCTAAATCCATAGGCATTAATATTGAGTTGGTCCCCCCTTTGCAGCTATAACAGCTTCCACTCATCTGGGAAGGCTTTCTACAAGATTTTGGAGTGTGTCTGTTGGAATTTTTACCCATTCTTACAGAAGAGCATTTATGAGGTTAGACACTGATGGTGGACGAGAGGGCCTGGCTCACAATCTCCGTTCTAGTTCATCCCAAAGGTGTCTGATAGGGTTGAGGTAAGGGCTCTGTGCAGGCCAGTCAAGTTCTTGATAGTGAAATTAGATAAACACATATTACTAGCCAAATTGGGGAAAGATGAGCAGAGCAAGTAAGCATTTACAATATTATATCAATGCACTTTTCAGGATGACAACTGCTTCCTTATCCCAAATTCACTAGAATCCCTGGGTTGTGAGACCAAAAACTCCACCGTTCATTTTAGAGGGAGAAAACAATAGAGGTCTCGGAGGCCCGCCTCCGGGAAAGGGAGTTTTCCCAGTTCTGCCCCCCTTTCCCTTCCACACTCATCTTCATTGCTGCCGGAAGGCCACTCAGAATCTGGGCTAGGAGTCTACTCAGGCAAAGTGCCAGCCCCACTCCCATCAGTCTCACCACCTGCTCACCACCACACTCCACTACCTTCAACCTGCAGAGCTGTTGGTGATGTTTTGGTAATTCGATATGGTTCTTCTCTGCGGGGCTCATCCCGCCGTCTCTGAAACTTTCTTACATACACCAGGTCTCCGGGCTTCAGATGGTGGCTTTCCTCTAGATTCTCCTGCTCCTTCTTTTCCTGTTCAAAAATAGTTCTATGTACTGAGCAGCAGTTAATTGACATATTCCTGAAGTTCTTTCTCCAAGATTCCCAATGTAGGCCCCCCAGACGGACCTCTAATCCCAGGCGCAGACATAGGTCTCCCAGTTAACATCTTGTGTGGGCTGAAGTGTGTGATCCTATTTTGCTGCATCCTGTAGTGCATTAAGGCATCTATCCATTTCATGCCTGTGCCCTGACATATCTTATTAATTTTAATTTTCAAGGTCCCATTTATTATTTCTACAATGCCCTAAATGCTGATCCATTATCAGAACAGTTATTTCTGTTGGTATCAGTTGGGTCACCTCGTCACCCCGTTTTTGTCCCTTGGGCGAGGCCAGCCTGGCGCATCAGTTCGCCCACTTTTTCCCAGGGCCATCATCTTACCACACATTTCTTATATTACTGTCCTGTCCCCTCTTGAAGGGGGGGGAATGAGGAGACTAAATTTAGCAGGTCCTGCAAATAAATACTCTCTGACTTTACCTAGGGACTGCTGCTATACCTTCCCTTTCACTGTCTCGCATTCCATCCTCCTCACTTTCACTACTTATCTCCACCTTCGGGTACTGCCATTCAATTCGTCCTGTCTGTCTACTAAAATTCTCTAGTTCAGTTTCGCTTTCTGCCTCATCGTCATTTTTCCTCTGCTTTCTCATTTCTCTCATCTCTTTTTCTATCCTTGAATCGAACTTTGCCTTCCCTTTTTCCTCACTTCGCTCTCTTATGGGTTCGTGACCTCTGTCCTACCCTTCAGCCAGGCCCTGGACATTCCTTACCGTTACCTACCATTCGTCCGACTTGCTCATCCCTCCATTTGAACCGCTCCAATTTATTTAGTTTGTCTTCTAGCTCCTTCATTTCTTTTTCCACTTCCTCTGCCTGCCCTCTTAACTTTTCCCCTTCTATCATCCTTTCCCTTCTTCTTCTACCAGTGTAACTGATCCTCCTATCTCCACTATCCCTTTCGGGACTGGATACATGCTCCCTCCCCCTACCGGGTACAGGGGTGGGCCACATGGAGGCATTTGATTTGGATCCTTGAGTGGGGGTTTCTGGGGTGGAGACACCATTTCCTGTCTGTTTTTATTCTCATCCCTCCACCTCCTGCCTTGTTGTTTGAACAAGTCTAACAATGTCAGTTCTTTCTCTCTTTTTTATGTTCAATTTGTCGTGGTGATTTGTCCTCGAACCAAATAAAGAAAACTACAAAACAACACAAATAAACTCAACTCAAATGGCCACTGAGGCACCTAATGAGTGAATATTACGCAGGGAAAGTAAGTCCATTGTCCATCCAAATGTAACATTTTGTGCGGTTTATTTGACCATTTAGCGAGCAAAACAAAGCAGTTTCTCTCGCCCTGCTGCTCTCTCTTGCCCTGCTAAAAAACCATGAACCCTTACTGTGCCTGCCTGTAATACACCCAGGATTCACCCAGGTGTGCCCAAGATGCCCAGTACCTTCAAAATAAAAGCATTTACAAGTGCTCAAATTAACTAAGATAACAATATTGATATTATAAAATAATTCAACCGTATTATACAAACAAAACAGCAACAGAATAAATACATATTTAATTATAAATATTACAAAACAATAAATAGCTCCATCACTGGTGGAGTGGTTTATTTTACCATTACCTGCATCTCTTCACATATGCCTAAGTCAAATGTTCCTCCCGTTGGCCATTTTGTGACCATCCTTTTAGCTTGTTTTTCCCATTTTTTCTGATATTTTAGCTACATATGTTTTTAGTGCAGGGTATTTTTCACCAAAGCCTTCCACCGCTGTTTTCTGCTGGGTATTCATAATTCCCTGCACTCACACCCTATACCCTTCCCAACTTATCTTATCTAATGTGTTAGACTATAGTCAGTCCTATTTGTTCAATCGTTTCTGTTATTTTTTCTCACCACTTTACTAGTCTTTTCGTCACTTGAACTTTAACCACAGGATTTCTGATCCACTTTCAAATTCTGCCCTGTCCTGGTGGTATGCCCCTGCTTATTGCCAGAGGATATTATGTCTCCACGTGATCTATTATTGGTATCTCTATGTGATGCAGACCAGGCATTTCTATTAATTCTACGATTGCTCCCCCCTATCCTGTCACACCTCCAATTTCTGTCTAATATTCCTTCCCAGGCCTGTTTCCGTTATATTTATGAGACTTTATGAGTTTTTTCAATATCGTGTCTCTTTCCCCTTCTTCCCAATCCCTTATTTTCCCGTCAATGCTTCTAGTTTCAGTCACAAAATGCGTTAAAATCCCATCTGTTTCTATATTCCCATCTACAATTAATCATATACTATCACAAACAAGATAACCCAAAAATCTATTTAAACAAAAATATCCCCTTCATGTACCTCTTCTAATTATTACTTCTCCCAAACACTCGTCTTCTATCCTTCTTAACCCGAATGCGAGGGCATTCACTTTCGGCACAAATCGCATACAGTTAGCATCCAACAAAAGCGTACATTTTCTGCTTATTTTAATTCACACTAGCTCTTTCCCTTTTTCCCTTGTTTTCTGACATACCTCCAGTCATTCAGTTAACTTTAACACACGGGCCCCATATAACACATTATTTTGTTTTCTGTCAGATTCTAGCTCTTAAAAAAGTAAGTAACTATTCAATTACCATTCCACAGACCCATGTGCACTTGTTTGATCACCTTTCCCATTGGCCCTGCACCTCCCCACTTGGTTTTCTGTTTTCCATTTGAACCCTGCACTTCTCCTCAGTTGGGGCGAGTTATTGTTTTTGTGTTCCGGTTCTGGATTATTTGAGAACTTTTTATTTATTTAGAGATTATTTGAGAACTTTTTATTTATTCTATTTTTATTTATTTGAGGAAGCGATTGGGTTCATTTTTGATTTGGTGCTTTGCACCACGTGACACTATATTCATACACACATTCACACAAGTCTGACCACAAGTCTAGCGACTTTGTAGCACGCCGACATGCTTGGCTCAGAAATAATCGGCAAAAGAATCCTTCCGGTTTCTCCAGCTCTCTTGCTGGTGATTTATTTGACAAAATGTATACAAACTAAAAAGCTCTTCAGGGATCCCCCTCACGGGTTCACCCCAAACAAAACAAACTAAGATAACAAACAAACGAAAAATTTAACTTAACAATTAAATGAACAGATAATGTCAGCATTCCCTTTGCTGGTGCCGACTCGCTTTCTTTTTTCTTCTTTCTTTTTTTCTTCACCTCAGTTTGACTTTCCTTTAGCTTTCTCGTCCCGGATGCCGTTCTCCCGCCTGGCTCCTCTCCTGACTTCCACCTACTAAGGGTTCACAGGCTGTTAAATTATGTTCATAATTACCGCAATCCTCAGGTGGGCATGCCCGAAACCGCTCCTCCTCGTGTTCTTGAGATGGACGCATGGTACAGACTTTTTTAGGCAAAAACAACCTGCCCGTGTAGACCTCCTCCTGATACTCTTCCCCAACACAAGAGGAACGATAGCCACATGTTTCCTGCTCATTCCGACCTTTCCTTGATCCACAAGAAAAGCAGTAGCCACAGGATTTTAAACTACAACTGTATCATACACTGCACATATGTATCAGACACGGCACGCTCTGTTAAACTGTACGTCTTATTTCTTACACGCTGAACTCCGTCCCTCAGTTTCCACAAAGTCAAAACACACAAACACAGGGTTGGATGTCTTATTTCTTTTCTGCCGTCTCTGTCCCTCAACCCTCACAACCTGGTCGTCCAGTTTCACATGACCCCATCCCTCAGGTTGCACAATAAATAACCAGGCTAACAGTCTTCCTCAACCAGCCAACAATACAGTACATGTGAAGGTCTTTCCTGCAGATCCCACTGTAGTTCTCCTTACACGCTAGGGTACAACATCTTATCCCCCTAGGTCCTAGGTTCTAGAGCTGCACACCATGCCCTCTTTAACCCGCTAAAACTATGCTGTATTAAACCTATTCCCGTATGGTTAGTAGTGCTTGCGCAAATTTCCAGATCCACATCTCAGTCTCCTTTCAACATATTCGTTTAAGCACAGATTCTTTGGTTTGGAGAGGTTCAGATTGCACAGAATACAAAACTAGGAGATTACTGGGTCCTGTCGACTATATCTATTTCTCACAACAAGGATTCACATGCGATAATCTTAACTCTCTTACCTTGTTGTTTTTTGAGACTGGACTGTCCACCCCCAGACACTGATCAGCTCCTCCGCAATCCTCCGGCTTATTCAGCTCTGGAACCTCTTTCCAATCCTGTTCATGACGCCAATTTTGTTATGGTTTCCAACTCGACAAACAGTTATTGCTTTCATTCTTTTCCGTTGGAACTGGAGACTAAGACTTTTATTCTGTAAACATAACAGAAGCAGTGGTCTCTGCGGAACAACCCAACGAACAGCCTCGGCACACCAGCTTTTGTACAATTCAAACATACCCACAGCATCACCACAGTGTTTCACTACCACCTGTTGGTCACGGCTTTTTACCCTATTGGGTCACGATTGGCCCTTTTGCTGAAACATATCTCAAGGAAAACATTGTGGTTACCTCCCTGGCCTTAGGTACTTCACCCAATTCCTGTTTTATTGGAATCTGAACACTACTATGGATTCTGGCAGTTCCAGCAAAAGCATTCCACTAAACATTAACCATGTTTATTGCATTAACAACCATCCATCAGATAACTTTGAACCCACCATATAATTGTATAACACCTGATAATTGCATCTACAGCATTCCATCAGATAACTAGGCCCTCAGCTAACTAGCATGCCACTACACATTAACCCAACCATCCTCTGCTACCATATGTATCATGTAGACATTACCCAGAACCCCCTGGTGGCTTTCTTAGGGTGATTCTAGGAGGCAAAGAGGGAAGGGGCCAGAACTATCGTAGCAGAATCTGCTCACAGCCACAATAAAGGGCATCACGATTAATTGGTAAAAACCCTCTACCACATGGCTGCTTGGTTTGGGCAGCACATGAGAAGGAAGGAAACACATTCACTTCGATGAAAAAAGATGGAGCCCAGTAATGAGATTATTAATTACTTGAAACAAGACATCCTGTCTTTCCTTTTTCCTTCTTTCTCCTTTTTTATTTTTCTTTCTCTTTCAGTTGCTTTTTCTGTAGATAAATGACGATTTTGTGTTGATAATGTTTCATGAAGAGTACTACTTATTTTACCCTGTATCATGATGTCACAACCTGTGTTAATGTTTGTCTGTATTCCCCTGCTTTTTGAAAATGAGATCAAAATATAAATAAAAAGACTGATTGTCAAATACGCGCAGCAAAGTCACAAAGCAGAGACAACACTATTGGACAGCTGGTGAGGATCTGACATCCTCTGATACACTACTGTTCTTCATAACATGAGAGATGGGGTTTGTGAATGAAAACCCCACATGGGGTTTGTGAAATGTAAGGAGCCAGGTCCAGATGTTTTGGCCGGGCAAGTGAGCCCCTTATGGCCCATCCATGCCCTGAGAGTGGATTTATTCCATTACATCAAGGCTGGCTATTTTCTGAGTGTTGATTACTGTGCAGAATACCCAGGAGAGTCAATAAGTTTGGAAGAACCACAAACAGGGATGTCATGACAAGTCACATGACAAAGGGGTCCTGACTAAATGTTATGGGATAATAGAAAGCAGCTTGTAAGTTAAACTTCAAAACTTCACCAGTAGCTGGGAGTCCAAACACACCACACCAAGCCCTGGGTTTATGCAATCAAACGTCCAAGCTGAGGGAGAGGATCAGGCTGTGAAGGATCTGTTAATAAAGCAGTGGAAACCTATGCATGGCACAGAGCCTTTCATCTGCACAGTTAGTACAGAAACACAGCCCTGGATTGAGTAGGCCTTTCACCTGCACTGCTAGTACAGAAACACAGCCCTGGACAGAGTAGGCCTTTTACCTACACAGGAGTTGTCTCATGACCATACAGGAAGTGCCATGACCATACACAAAGGAGAAAATGGGAGACACTTCCTGATAACCAGAGAATCTGCTTTCTCTGGGACGCAACCAGAGACTGTGGAGGTCTTACCTTTACTTGCAGAGAGAGTCAGCAACTGCAAAGTGCAGAAAGGAGTGCAGAGAAACCACCAAAGGCGTGCAGAGAAACCACCAAAGTGACATGACATGAAAATGATATGCTTTGGGAGGCCCATCAGGGTGCCAAAACATTATCTGGATTGACAGTTATAGACTGGAAATAATTCAAATAAAGACAGAAAAGATATGTCATGTATTATTTTGTAATGAAATACTGTTTAAAGGAAGAACTAGTTAATTTCCTTTGTGTGTTACCTCTTTTTATACCCCAGGGAAACACTTAACGTTGATACACTGCCGATTTTGCAGGTTTTCCAACTTACAAAACATGTAGAGGTCTGTAATTTTTATCATAGGTAAACTTCAACTGTGAGAAACGGAATCTAAAACAAAAATCCAGAAAATCACATTGTGTGATTTTTAAATAATTAATTTGCATTTCATTGCATGACA
>JAOVYW010002310.1:0-15219 GCA_025775045.1 Hiodon tergisus
GGTTGTTTGTGACATCCAAAGTTATGCGTTAATGGGTTCGAAGGTCCCCACAGAAACATAAAAATACGGAACTGTACCCCAATTTATAATGTATATGTCACCTCTACAAAAGATATTATGGAAAAAAATAAACAATTTATGGAAATTTGTGAAGATGGTATATTCTGTAGACAACAGTGTTATCCTCATTTGTATTTGCTTACATATAACTGTGAACATTGAAAAATTAGTGTAGCTCACTTTTATGATTGCATGAAAAGCCATGCCTGATGATTCATTACCTTGAGACACACCCATTTCTTATACTTTCTACTTTGTGCAAGTTTTATGATGCTAGTAGTTGCTGTCAACAGGCGCTTTATTGAAAAATTAAATGTGTCAATTGACACCTGCGACAATTGAGCAGGGCCATTTGATACACAGCAACCTCTGAAGAGGAGAGGAAAGGAGAGAAAGTAAGGGGAACCTGTCATGCTGGGGTAGACACAGAGGTCAGAGAGGGGTGAGGTGAGTGGGGGCTGGTCAGGGCAGTGCAGGGAGAGGGAGAAGGAAAATGGGCCGAAGAGTGGAAAGGAAAGAGGCGCAGGTTTAATGAACGAGGGGAGAGGGGTCCTGGCAAACAGTGGCCTGTCCTCTCATCTTATAAATGCATCATGTAGTAGTCAGGACAGCCAGAAGCACTAATACCCCGTCAAAGGAGGAATTATAAAATCAATAGGCCTCAGCCTGCATTAGCTGTAAAGCCAAAGGGCAGATGTTAAAGTGAAGTGACAGAGACAGCTTTGTAGCATGGGCAATGCTTGGTGGGGGGTGGAGCTACAAGATCCCAGGAATCGTTTATGAGACTATGAGGCAGGACAGAAATCTGCCTTGAGAGAAAATCAGTGATCAGCTATTTTTAAGCGAGGTTTGCGGATGGGGCAGCAGACCATTTGTGACTTTACTTTTATTATCCCATTCACCACCTGTTATCCCCTTAAAAGCCTGCTCCACCCTTGACATAATAACAATACAAAGCCTGCTCCACCCTTGACCTCCACTCATTGCATCCACCGCATCAACACAAAGTCACTCTCTTCTAGTAAATCAGCGCTACATCTGGAAAATTGGAAAGGTTGAAATGTTCTAACCTTGCTGTACACAGGGGCTTGCTGTATGCCACTCAGCTCTATGATTATCTTTTCAGTGCCAGAGAGAGAGAGTGAGAGATATTAAACTAATCAATATGTTTTCTCTATATGTCTGTCCACCTCCTTTGCTTCAGTTTGGCTAGCGTGCTCATCAAAATTTTTATTTGGTAACAAAACAGAATTATTATTAGCAACGGAACAGGAAGAAAGGTCAATACCGCCAGATTTTGTTTGTCTATGCATGCTGGGAAATAAATAGAGAAATGACTCTTTACAAAGCAGCTTTTTAAATTATGTTGTCAAACGATCAGTGTTCATCTCCTGAGAAATCTCGAAGGATTGCATGGAAAGTTTCAATAGGACCACAGTGGTCATAATTTTTCTATCCCATGCCACCCAAATGGTACTGAATGGCAGAGACTAGGTGGGTGGCATTTGGTCATATAATCTTCCGTTTGCTAAGAGCCTTGTTGTCCCTTCGCTATTAGCCGGCTTACCCCCATACAATTTGATTGATTGATCCAGAATGAGCTGCAGACCCAAACTGGTCAGCCAGTTCAGGAGATCACATGGGTGAGCATTTAGACAGTCTGGAACTGTTGATCAAGCGCAAACAGTGGTTTGGGAGAAAACATTGATTATTGAAGTCTCACAGCAGTGCATTAAAGTCTCCCATGTGAAACAGACTCAAATGTAATTCCCATTGCAGTTGTCGGTATTTGCTTCCTTACATGCATTATTTATCATCCTGGGTTTTTTGTGAAGAAACTTTTTATTGTATGGCATTGGCTGGCCCGTTCCACTCAGTTTGGTTGACTGAAGATCTAAGTTCCTGTAGAGGCTGGGTCCATTGAATGGCTGCTTACCAGAAACATGCACACACTAAGGGGGTCTAACAAAGATCAGAAGTTTATTTTTGAGCCATTTTCAATTAGGAACTATAATTAATAATTAAATTTCTGCCATTAAATTTGAGACGTACCAAAGCACAGTCAGTCTAACCCGACAACCAGGTTAAAAAACAACTATTTTATCGAGCCCAGTCCTCTTGTTTTGTGCCTCTGCTTCAGAGATATAAACCCCAACCCCCACTGCCCCCCCCACACTGAAACCCATTAACAAGTAAAACAAAAAAAAAGACCTTACAAAGTGCACCTCGAAGTATCGGCAATAAGAATATCACACAAGAGATGGGAGTCTGCTCATTTGTTGGAGGACGAGAATCTAAAACAATCGTGTGTATGATTGAAGCCCGTTAATTTGGTCCCTGTTCAGTTCATTATCACCACACTGTTGAGGAGGGAGGTTAACGATCACTGATTCATAAAGCGCTTTATTGTAGTCTAAGTATGCTTGTCATCAATCTCTGTAATGAGCAGAGCTCAAATAGAAGTTTTAATTCTGCTTTTTGTTACGCTCTCCTTGGTTTCCATGTGAATTATATCAAGTATCATGTGATCACTTTGACACTCACATTTCAGAGAAGGTAGGAGAAGGGAAATGATGGGCATTGTACATTGTGTAGGTCTGTGGGCAATACAGAACTAGCATAATTAAAAGGACTTTTTGACTGTCGTCAATTCAATTTTCATATGTAGTTATCAACTCAAGTTGGTTATCAGTGTAATAAAACCTGTCTGAAGAAAACCCCCATGGTTTGCGAAAGACATTACTGACATCCAAGCAGTCTTTACAAAGTATGCCTCTAAAACCATTTCACAATCTAGTCTAGAAATGTGAACGCCACTGATATAAATTAGTGCTACTTCACCATCAACCCACATGCATACACCCTGACACAGAGCTTCACCACCTCTAAACCCTCACGCACACAACCACACACCCACCCACAGTCCACACCACTGAGCCCCACCCCCCAAACAACGCTCACTTATCACCAACTTACATAGACACACATACATTCACTTACTCACGTACCCACAAACACATAATAACCACCACAAACCAGCCATTCACGCACAAACCCCAACAACACCTCCCCACCCACCCACCCTGGGGTAAAGGTCAAGTTTTGGTGTATTAATTTTAATTTTAAGTTATGCCCTGTACTATGTAATATGTTCTGATAGTCAGTCATTTTAATCCATGTATTGAAGTGTTGCTAATTGTGAATGTTAACAGGGGGAAAAAATGTTAAAAGAGCATTTTCAGTGTTGATATACAAATTAGGACGCTTGTTTGAAGGAATATTAAAGGCTTATTGAATAGCTTTGCTCCTTTGTTTACAAAAAATGAATATTTACAACACTTTCAAAAAAGGAAAGCATGCATCAGCAACACTAATTAATGCTTGAGTGACTATTGGGAATTCTTTAATGGGTTGGTCCGCAGCCTCATTGTGAAACAATTCCACAGTCAGCATCTTTAGAGTATTAACTAGGGATTCTGATCTGTTTATCGTGGACAGATTGTTTCCTTGATAGTATTATTTAATCAATAATTAACTAGGTGACTTGACTATAAAATTGTACCTATTGATTAAGCCTGAGTTGTTTTAGTAGGGCAAAAAGACTTCTGATTTACAGTTTAAAACTCGGCTGATGACATTTTTCATGGTTAGTACATCGATTTAAGGAAGATTTCTTGCATTACTTCCCTGTGGAGTGTGCTGAGTGAAATAGTGCTTGTAGGTTCATCTAAAAGCGAACCTAACGATTGTGTATCCAAGGCTCGTCAGATCATTTCAAAACACTTACATTAGAAAATACACTTTGAGGGAAAACAGAATAGCTGATGAGGTCGGAACCTTGCCGATATTTTACATCAGCCGAAGGATGGTCCCATGTCTTAGGTCAGATTCAATGGCAAAAGAAAACCTGAGTCTTGGCAATCCTTGACTTTGCAGAGAACGCTGCACAGAATTTGGTATCAATAACCAGTAGATGAAACACGCCGCTAAACCTCACCCCGCTTCATTTTCCAGGGGAGATTTTCACTGGACACTGTTAGTACTCAGTTTCAAATATTGTGGCTCACTCACAGGTTCAAACTGGGTTCAAACAGACTTTGTTAGTGGAACTTCCCAGTTCAATATTGTCAGAACCGTCAAAAGACATTTGCCCCGTCTGATCTGTGTCTTTATGTGTCCGCCCACAGCCATAGTTCTTTATTTATTTTACTCCTCATTCCCTTTCCTATGTGTGAGCTTGGGTTAGCCGACTTGAAGTGCCAATACATGTGAATTTTATTCTATTGAAAAAAACAAAACATTTGACCATGATTGTTTGGACATTATTTAAGACTACTATAATCATCACCCGGCAGAGGATGAGCTCCTTTAAGCCTTTAAGGTTTTTTTCTCTTACTACCAGCTTTTGGAGCATTATAATCTATGCACATGAGAGCCGTGTCTTCGGGGATATGGGATAGAAGTGATTATGTTCTTACCTAGTGTTGGAAACCTACTATTGCCAATGAGTTTAATTATCTTTCTTTGAATAAAGTTTTGTATCTTTTGTAACTTCTGGCATCTGAGTGGGTTAACACTGCTGCTATGCCAGTATCTCAGATAAAAGGGTAGTATTTTAGTTCTCATATAGAGGGTGGCGTAGTCTAACTATGAGGAAATCTTTCCTGAACACTGTTCTTTGGCTCTTTTCTTTTGGTTCTTTGCATCTACATCATCACTTATAAAGTGTTAATTTTCAACACATGGCAAAATACATCCAAATTGAGCTATTATGCACAGTGTTGAAAGACATCAGACAGGCTTATCTCTATCTTTCACCAAGTTGACTAAATGACCAAAAATTAATTCCTAAGGGGAGGAAAAAAACAGGTTGCTACGCATTCGACACGGATTTAAAACTAAGAGGATAAATAAAACCAGTCAGTGACAGAACAGAAGCAAAGGGAAGAAGTCTGTCTGGGCTCTACTGTCGAGACAACACTATGCACATGGTTAAATTATTTTAGACTATAGGCAATGCATTATCCGTCCAATGCTTCCGTCCAAATTGGTAATTAAATACACTAAAACCAACTGGTTTGCGCTGAGCAGGGGCAGGGGTTGGGAGGTTTACACACATAAAACATATTAAAATATTACTTCAACAGTGTGTCAACTGTTTGGCGACGGTGGACTGTTTGTTGCCTCCTAGTGGTCAAGACATCACAATTACAGGCAACCATCCTGTTAAAAATGTAAATATAACAGCTTGGAAAAATCAGAACTTTGAGGTGGCACCATTGTTGTACACCATTGCTGTAAAGGAGTTAGGAGAAGCTTAAGGGGTCATGGGTCAGAGGCTAAAAAAATGACCTTCACTATTAAAAGTAAACGTTATAATCACAAAACAGTTTCTGCTAGTTTGATACAAAAAATAGGATCATCTGAGAATGCCCTCTACAGGGATCCAAATATTCAGGCACAGGTCTAAAGGGTCAATTAAGGATTCATTCATTTAGTGAATATTTTTCACCATTGTATCATGGACCCAGCGGAACAAATTAATGATCCGAAACAGACAAAAGTAAATTAGTCTGTGGAGCACAGAATGACCCAGGACACGCCAAAGACGTCGGAAATATTAATTATTTACATTCCGGAGAGGCAACCACTTTCCTTTTCATTTAGAAATGTTGAACGGATAGGAACGCCAGATTAATTATTTAATTGAACTGTTATTTAGTGTAATAATTGAACACATTCATTAAAATGAATCCACTTCATCATAAATTAATTGTAATCAGAATTTTTCATTTTTTCCCTCTTTTAATTTGGGAAATACGTTAAAAAAATACGTTTCTCATTGATTGCTTTTTAAAATAAAAGGCAGTGCTAGTTTAATTTGTTTACTACTAGTATAGGTTGTGCTTTGGACGGTTGCATCTTTCTCACTTATCTTTCATTCTTATGAGTCATCAGTGCGTGGACCTGCTGCACATTTAATAACTTTCTGTTCAGTAAAATTAATGAGTCAGTGGGAAAAATGTTGAACTGTTTTTATGTTTAGAATGGAAGATCTGTACCATGCCCACTCAATGCTTCTTCCCTGTTATAAAATTATCTGTAGGCCATAACACTATTTCAGGTTTGTAGCTATGGATAAACCAAATTAGTCTTGAAGTTGATTTGATGTTGTGTTAAGCTCAGCTCACGCTTTAGGGCCTAGAACTGAAAGTAAATTCTTACTTAAACCGTACAAAAATTATGTTTCAGAAAGACCAAGTGGCTTGGTGTGAAAATAACTTTCCCATGCAAATGTAGTTTTTGTAATTTCATCTCTATGTTCATGTAACCCAGGTCAGAATTTGACTGACTAGAAAAATAATATAATTTACAATAATTATATTTTCAACAAATAAAAATATTGAAACGATGCAATGAATGTCTAAAACGAAGTCATTGTTCAATTAAAATAAATAAATAAATAAATAAATATAATAATAACCAAACGGAGGGAGAGTGAAATACGTCTAAGAAAAAAACTGCGTATTGACGTAAAAAAAAATAAAAAGTAGACTGCGGAAGCAAAGAGAAAAAAAATATATTTCGCTGACCGCGAGAGAAAGATAGACAAATCTAAGGCAAATATTAACATCGTCTTTTAATATAATCCAGTAATATGATTTATTATGTTGTTAATCACTTCATAAATCGTATTGGGTCACTCTTAGAGTGGTGATTGTTGATTTTGATGCCCATGATTGCTGATCGTGGACACCTGTAAAGTTCGATGTGGATAGTATGCATATGAAACCCCCCGGAGTTGGTTGTTTTTGTGTGTGATTGTATCGAACCCTGTAAAAGAAAGATAGCGAGCTACCCAGTGAAGGATTATTGATCAGAAAGGAGAAGAGAAGAAGAGATTCATTCATTCATTCATTCATTGTCATCTACTGTTGGAGTAGATCCATTCCGTTGGAGCTTCTCATTGGTAGGATTGAACTGAATATTTCTCCACTGAATTATTTTTATTTATTTTTTTGCGTTACTGATTATTGTACTCTTTCATACTTCTTACACCAAGTGACTATTGCACATACAATTGTTGGATTTTTTCCCCCCCACTTTGGATGCCACGAAAAAAAGGCATTCATGCACACACACAAAGTCCTATGGACTGGGTATTGTTTAACAAACTGAAATGTGATTGAGCTGTTGTTTTGTTGAGATGTTTGAGATGGTTTTCTTACTGAGTTGAACCTGGTTTCTGCGATACTGTATTTCTTGTTTATGGGTTAATATTTTCATTTCAGTGTTAAAATAATACAATATTGCGGAACAAATATAATTAGAAAGATTAACAAAAGCTCTAAACTAGATTAATAAATTTAAATGCCTATAAAATCAATATAGAATAATAATTTAAACCTTAAACTATACAATTAAAATATAAATAAATCAAACAACCAAAAGTTTAAAATAACATTTCAAGAAGATATAAAAAGGATTAAGAGGTACCATTAATTTGTGTTTTATTTTATTATTTCATTGTTACATTGTGATTTTACTTAATATACATTCATACAATTTTTCAGGGATAATAAAAATTGGTTCAAGACATTTTACTAGTCTGTGTGTGTTTATGTGCACCATATCAATCCTGCCCTCCGTAACGAACCTAGACCATTGGTCCATTACCTGGTGTTCTGAAGTTCAGTGGATAGGCCAAGGTAAAAAATAAATTAAAAAGGTAACTGTTTCAGTAAAGTGTTACATTCACATACTTGTGTTTTTTCTTTAAAATCACAGATATAGATTTACAATGACAAAAATGATTAAATCAGCAGATGAAAGGAAACCAGTAGTCCAGTCTATCTGCATTTTCTGAGAGGCTGTGTCCTCCCTCACAGCTCATCTCCAGACAAATAAATAATAGGAGGAAGACATAAGCGGAGACAAGTGGGGGGGTTGGGTGCTGTGCTATGCTTCGAGACGAGAGTCATTTGTCAGTGTCAGACCGCCAGCCCCGTTCGTCACTTCTCCCCACCTCCGCACTCTGGTGTTTCCCCGTTCTGCCAGAAACGATGACAGAGCCGTTAACCGGGAGACAGTGACAGCTCAATCTGCTCCGATGCAGGCCCTGTCACTCCTGTCACTGCCGGCCCGAGTCCCGGCCCGCGGAGCCGGGAGCGACTCATGTCAGATGCAGGTACAAAGGTGGCATCGGGGGTCTCGTCTAGAAGGGAATGTTTCTTTTGGGGGTTTGGACCCAGGCACTTGAGAGACAGGGTTCCAGGAAAAGCAAGAGTCGCTGTCACAGAATACAGTCCTGAATGTCACTGTCAGATTGCCTGGAGGATGGAAGCTTCCTCAGAAGATAGAATGAGAGAGACCACTGATGACAGAAGGTTCTATTCCTTTTTTAAATTACAAACAACTGAAGATGATATATGTTAAGTGAGATGATACAGTCCAGCCAAATATGTCAGCTCAACTTTTGATGTAATTACATCCATCTCTTTGGTACTTAACCTCAATGAAAGTAAATGTTTGCAGCTTGAAATTTATGTCTTTAATCTTTTAAGTCAAAATTCACTATAACGATATTCAAATATTCTTAAACAATGAAGTTTTCAAATATTAATTCATAGCAACAATGGTAATGTCCCATCAGATATGGCATTTACAGCCAATATTAAAACAAATTGGCCTGTTAATAATCAATGTTTCAAACACACACAGTTTTGATGGTTTCCTCCACAAAGTGAATTAATTCCTATTGAACCTGGGAATATTTCATAATTAAACATAAATGGTTCGAAGCAACCCTAAATAATAAATGAAGTAATGTAAATGCATTTCTCTCTCTCAAAGAAAGCCATGACTCAAGGTTTCTGGCTCGACAACCCTCCCCTTACCCTCCCCTTACCCTCCCCACCGGCAGAGCATTGCTCAGGGTTGAAGGGAATCGTGGCATTCATCTTCCCAGTGGACAGCAGAGTGGGAAACGTCACATCTGAGTTGGCCAGAGGTACAACCTCCCTCAGCTGCTTCAGCTTTGGAAAGGCCCTGTATAAATTAGAGCGGTGCTGAGCAGAGAGGCCCTACGCGGGACAGACTGCTGCTGGGGGGACCCTATGGGCTGGGAGAGGATTGGAGTGTTTGCCGCCACACACAGGACTAAGAGCTGGGCTGGCAGTTTCACTCCCGGATTATGATGAGTAAGGCGCTGCCCATCTTCTGCACAAAACTCCATAATTGGCTATCTGCGGCTTAATTTGCAAACACTTAAGCTTCACTCCTGCTAATTACAGGCTCTAATTGGCTTTCTGGGATAACCTGATAGAGGACTAATTGTGTATTGACATTGTGCAATGAAGAGAAAAATATCAAGTGCTGTTAGAAGTTAGCAAAGCAAGCAAACACTCTCTACGCTAGCCATGAACATGCCTAGTTTTCATTCCTAACATCACCACACAGAAACAGATGTTCGGTTGTGTTTTATTTATGCCTCCGGCTTTGAAATGTCAGATCCATCAAATTTATTGGCAGGAACAAACAATGCTTAAGCCAGACGGTCCACTCTGTCCCTGTCCTGTTATATAATTAACATCGGTTCACAGCGTTCAGGCATGTGGCGGGTCGGACTCTAATCAGAGAGCAGTTGTCTGACCCTGAGGCACCTGCTGGGGGGCTCACTCTTTTCCTTCTGAGGTGGAAGCAACTAAAAGCCCATGCTGGGTTCAACTTCAGAAAGAAGCCCAGGGAGGGATGTTCCATACACATTATGTATATATTTATTGTTCTCCCACTAAGGGCTTTTTTTCTTCTGTGGACTTACTTTCTGTAGAAGGCAAGCACATTGGATATGGCTAATTAAGAATGGGAAGGCAGCAGTTGTTTTATGTGTGTATAATGGGAGTGTGACAGAGAAGAAGGTAGAGATTAATCACATTAGCAGTGCGGATGTGTAGATTTGGGAGGATACCACTGCCTAATTAAAGTAATAATTCACTTCCCACTCAAGAATGAGGCTCGAGAATTGGGTTTGCCCAGTTTTCCTTACATTCTGCCTCCTTCACACGCCCGCACAAGCATGGAATAATGAACATGCACCCCTGTGCGTGTGAGAATGAGTGAGCAAAGCTCTTTAAACATCTACTGCAGGTGTGCCAGCTGCACGTCAGGCTGTTACCATAGTTACAATATACTTACCCTGTTGTTTTTTGGGTTTTTCTCCCTGTGATGCCAGCTTAGACGTTTCTCCATATTTTCATCTGAAATGGCCACAAACACACACACACAGATACACGCACACAGACACAGACACACGCAAGCGCACACACACACGCACACACACACTCACACAGACATAGGCACAGACGCAGAAAGCTTTAATAGATGTGTAGCTATCCAGTGTTTAAATTGGATAAATGTGATGGTCTGTGGTTTCAAAGCCTAAGTGGAGAAAAACTTGGTTCCCAAGGTAGCCCGCACATCACATTTCCTTACATCCTGGAACTTGGAAAGCTCCACGAAGGGACACAACACCCTGCTAACTGTCACCATCACTGTGCTGCATCAGATAAACATGTCAGAGAAAAAAACACGGCCCTATTTGCTCCGTATCACTCTCGGGCCTGTCTGCCATCGTCTTTAAACAGGTCATTAACAGAGTTAATTAAGACAAAGCAGATGAGACATGGGAGAGGGGCTGAGGCAGGAGATAATGGTCCGCCATATGCTGCGCAGGCTGTAACGAGATTAAGAGTGTGGAGAGACTGAAATAGTTCCAGTCCTAATGAGCGGCGGACTGCTGAACTGTCTCAACGGGCCTTTTTGTCTGTCTCCACTCCCCCTGCCCCTCTTATTCTTGCGTTTTGGTGGAACAGACCCAGAAACGGGGCTAATTTCGCCCATCCTTCACGCTGCAAAAAGCAGCGGGTCTTTGGTGGTCTGGACGTTGCCTATGGAGCCAGGGGCAGAGCCTCAGGCTGGATCAGATCCCTCACAGTGGAAAGCAGAGATTCCAGACGTGTCTCTCTTTTTTCAGCAGAGAGCAGCATGGCACCTGGTCGCAATGTTGCACTTTTTATTTGCTCCTCAGATGTCCTCATCCAGAGCCACTTCTACCATGCAGTTATTTCCCTTCACTCTTATTTATTTATTTATTTATTTACAGCTGGGTAATTACAGAAGCAGATCAGGTAAAGCAGGGCCCCCCTCTTTAATCATTGTGCAATTGTCAGGCCACAAAAGCGAGGGCAGAGTTCAAGTGAGTGGGCCGTGCAAGACAGCACTGTGGTACGCGTCACAGGGAAACAGTTTCCATCTGTCCCCCGACAGCGAGAGAGAGAATAAAATCTGAAAGATCCAGAGCCTTTTTTTGCTGGCTTCAGCATTTCTCTCCATTTAATTCATTACCAGAATTAGACCCATAATTACATCTTCAGATGTCTCCATTTGTCAATTAGCCGTTATTGGCTCAGCTTGTATCTTACTTGAAGATAATCATGTCTTCTAATTTCTCTCCGTTTGCTCTGTGTCTTTGCCGACCTGGCAGATCTCACAAAATGCTTACGTCACCACAGGGCCTCCTGACTACAGTGGTATCTCCTATCAATCCCTCCACACCCCATCTATATATCAAACCCATCAATGTTTTGTATAGCTTTATCCTCTTGCTGTGTTAATAATTGTGTTTGCACAGGGGAATGTAATGGTACATATGTAGAAGATTATGTAAGAAATATAATACTGTAATAAACTGTAATTAACAGGTAACGATTTCGCCTAATTTGAAATCAGAACTATAACAGAACATTTAGAACAACACAGAAAATAATTTTAGTCAATATATTTTTTAAATGTTTCCAGTCGAATTAACATTTCATTCAACCAAAGCTGTATTTCCCTTTATGACCCTTAAACCCTAAACTGCCGATGAACTTTCCTTTAAAGTATTTATTAAAACATTATGAATTCATTGAGCCACATAATACACTCAAAATGCTTTGCAATGCTAAATACACATCAGTAGATGTTTGAAACATCCTATCATAATGGCTGCTAACATGAAAGTCCGAAAACAGGTACCAGAAAGGTCTCAGTTGACCTGGAAAACGGCACATTTGAACGGAACACTGCATTAGTAATGCAACAAAACAGACCCGGGTTTGCTCATTGGGAATCTGTGATCTTTGTACACCTGTAACATACTAGGAATACCCTACCTGAATTTCCTCATTCAGTCATCATGCTGGATTCATGCTTCCCATGAAGCCCATTAGAACCAGTTTCACAATAGCCAATGCTGCAGGTATGCTCCCCTTCAATACAATATTGATAATCAAGACTTTTTACCAGTTGTGTTGCCCACAGAAAAACTACAAACCATTTTCTTCCAAAAATGTATTATTAAGTGTTGTTTTAAAAATACTCTCAAACAGGAGTACAGGTGCACTGTCACCACCCACTCTTCCAGTGTGTGGTTAAGATTTGTAACAATTACATAATTGTCCTTCCAACTCTCATTGCATTATGTAGTTAGCAGGCAAGCTAAGCAGGCACTCTAGAGCACCCAACACTTCCTATAAGCTGTGTCTGCATTGAACTTGTTACTGTCTCCCGCAGTTTTTGGTGTCGAGACCACCATGTGCGCTCAGTGAGCAAAAATGCTGAGGTTCAAACAAGAATACATTTTTTTTAAAGTCATCAAACAAAAGAAAAGGTGACAACACAAGTATAACTTTTTAAAGTTATTAACTAAGACAGAACACAAACAAGAACTACCCACAAAAACCACCAAAAAAACGATTGCATTGTCATGCCTTATATGGCATCAGTCTTCCTTTTGTCTTCTCTCTCAGAAGACCTCCATTTCCTGGATTTTAAACATTACCAAACAATATGTGGCTAATTGGTCAAGTGACGCATGTGGAATCATGGATCGTAGTGCAGGGGCTGTGGCTGCCATTAACTACGCACTATCCATGCGCTTGTGCAGTGCAACGTACTTATAAAGGGCTGCATTCTTATTGCTTTTGTGATGTTGTTATTCTGTGAGGAGCCAATGGCACAAATCAACCCAGAAAGGGCGCCAGTAAGTGCCAAAAACACAACCACATTTGGTGCAACCTTTGATTTGATTAATCTGATTTAAACACTTTGATTAATCCCCCCCTTTCATAAATTTAGCAACTGCTTAGCCTCTGTTTGGATGGAATATTTTATTTTATTTTGTGTTCCTTTTAAACTGCCGCCTTTCTCTGCATTTGTGACCTGAGACCCTACCCTTCCAAGGACATTTATGTGATCGAGCCCCCTGCTCAGCCAACATTTACCACCACATATTGTTAGACCAAGTTGTTTTCTGTGGATCGATGGTCAGCGTTCTGGAAAGTTCTGTAAATCCGTCTCTGAGCTGCCCTGGGGCAGAGAGGCTTCCCTAGGAGAAGCACCTCACTGGTAGACTGGGGCTACTTCTCCCTCCATGCCTCAGTTTCCCCATCCTGTTTCATCCACAATGTGATCCTAGACCTGTGTGAACATGATTGGAGCCCTTGTGGAAGAATGTTCAGGATGAAATGCTTTGTACCTTTGAAATATGACAGTATATTTTCTGAAGTGTTTTATGGCCTGTTTTTGTTAATTGTTTTTCCCCGTTCCCAGCGAAAATCCTTGTTTAAAAACAACCCGTCCTACAGGAGAGGGAGGAGGCCAGACCCATAAGCAAATGGCCTGTGTGCCAGATTGTTTATCACCCCTCAATTCAGTTATCCCCTGCTATCACTATGTGGTAGCACCTTGCCTATTATTCTTTAAACATCCTGTGAAATCCATTTTTCCTGTATGTGAATTGTCGACCCAATAGCAAGAAGACACTCCTGTATCAGCAAGGTCTCTCCCAAGCAGAAATTTCACAGCAGATGGGAAATTCAAGATGTGCAAGCTTTTCTGAAGAAGCTCAAAGAAACTGAAAATGGGGAGGACCAGAAACACAGTAGTCACCACAGAAACTGAGAGCATCATACAGGAGATACCTCAAACTGACATCCCGTTCGAAAAGTTTAGCATTGCTCTGAACTCCGATAAACCACTGGAACCCAAGTACACCCCTCTGCAATCCAGAAAAGACTTGTTAGAAGTGGTCTTTATGGAAGCTATTCCTCCAGAGTGGAAACAAAGTTTTAAAGGCAATAGAATGGACACAGCAAATATATATACTTTTCATTTAATTATTTTTTGAAATAATGTTCGCTTTAAATCATTTAAAAACTTTTTTGCACAATACTATATCATCCCACAGATGCTGGATTGGATTGAGATCTGGGGAATTTGGAGGCCAAGTAAACACCTTGAACTCGTTCCTGAACCATTTTTGTTTTGTAGCAGGGCGTTATCCTGCTGATAGAGGCCAATGCCATCAGGGAATACCATTGCCATGAAAGGGTGTATATGGGCTGCAACAATGCTTAGGTTGGTGGTACGTGTCAAAGTAACATCCACATGAATGGCAGGACCCAAGGTTTCCCAGCAGAACATTGCCCAAAGCATCACACCACCTCCGTCGGCTTGCCTTCTTCCCATAGTGCATCCTGGTGCCATGTGTTCTCTAGGTATGCGACACACACGCACCCAGCCATCCACGTGATGTAAAAGAAACCGCGATTCATCAGACCAGGCCACCTTCTTCCATTGCTCCATGGTCCAGTTCTGATGCTCACATGCCCTTTGTAGGCGCTTTCGGCAGTGGCCAGGGGTCAGCATGGGCACCCTGACTGGTCTGCGGCTACACAGCCCCATACCCAACAAACTGCGATGCACTGTGAGTTCTAACACGTTTCTATGAGAACCAGCATTAACTTTTTCAGCAATTTGAGCTACAGCAGCTCGTCTGTTGGATAGGACCACACGAGCCAGCCTTCTCTCCCCACGTGTATCAATGAGCCTTGGCCGCCCATGGCCCTGTTGCAAGTTCACCACTTTTCCTTCCTTGGACCACTTTTTATAGGTACTGACCACTGCAGACTGGGAACACCCCACCAGAGCTGCAGTTTTGGAGATGATCTGACCCAGTCGTCTAGCCATCACAATTTGGCCCTTGTCAAAGTCGCTCAGAGATAACGAGATTATCAGTGTTATTCACTTCACCTGTCAGTGGTCATGATGTTATGGCTG
>JAOVYW010002313.1:0-15214 GCA_025775045.1 Hiodon tergisus
TTTGGTTCCCCCCCCCCCCCCCCCCCCCCTGTGATGAGCTTCTGGAAACAGTTTTTTTAATCAATAATGTCCTTTGCAATCCTTCTGCACAGTCAAAACTTGGACAAGTTTTTCAAATTGTACATTCTTTCCCTGAAAATATCTGAAAATATCTGATGGAGATTAAATGCAAAAAAAATAACGGATGGACAAAAACGTGCTTGACTTAACATCGCCAAATACTTTCCTAGTTATAGTGATTTAGGCTGTGTCGGATTTACTTTAACGGTACAGAAAACACATGCACCAGACATCGTCACTAAATGTGAGCCACTTTGCGAGATGACTCATATTGTGTGCTGTTTAGGATGGCAAAAAGTAGACTATTACCAAGGTGCCTGGAGGTTTACAGTGTTCTGGACAACAGCTAGTGTAAGCTACGCTGAAGCAGGAACAGGATGGTACCACTGAGCAAAGCTTGCTGGACTTGTAGACATGCATGCAAATTGAAGCAGACCATAGTTCAAACAATATAGTCCCACTGGCAAAGGCAAAGAACTAGATGCAAATTTATCTATTCAAATGAACAACTCGGATCAAAAAGTACCTCAACATTCAGAGGCTTTGTTGTTATTATTATAAATCATAACTCATTGTTATTATTATTAAGTAAGGAAGTTGAAACATGAAAGGTACTTTCTCTGTTTTAATTAGATGGATTTAATTAGATTAACTGCATCATATATACTTGATTGCAGGTAACCAAGTTACTTTTAAACTAATTATGTTGTAGTGATGGCTGATTTAATTTATTCAAATATAGGTTCAGATCTTCAAATTTGTATATTTACTTATATACAAAGATAAGAGCATTTATCCATTGAGGTTTCTGTATTCTTCCATTCCAGAAGGGTTAAATATGTTCAAAGGCAAAAGGCAATTTGGCGGGATTGAATCTGAGCTGTTCGTCTGTTTAAAAACTGTGCTGGCAAAGAATCTAACTTCAGGAATGTCATGGTCTTCCCCACGCATACCATCTACTTGCATATACAAGAACTTACCATGAGGAGTAGGGTGTGGTGGAGTGAGAAGGAACCCCGTCATTAGTTTTGTGTGAGGGCAGATATTCTGTAGCTGAACCTTTGCTGCCACTTTTAGACATCTGACGGTGACTATGGAGATAGATTGTGCAATAGACTGAATTCCTCCAGATCCTCACATGCATTGTGAATGAACCAAAAAAATACAAAACCAAGGTTGATGCTTACTCTCAGACTCAGAATCACTTTAAAAAACTTTTAATTTTATTTTTTTTAATAATGGTGGTTTTGTTTTTGATAATTTATTGATTTAATATTATATAAATGTAAAGGCTTGCTTACTCTTAATTTTCTTTTTTTATAATTATTTAAAAATTCTATAACAAAGAAAAGTATAGTAAATTTTAGACCTTTGGTTTTTTATTTGACCTCTAAATCCTCTAAAAGCAACCTAAATACTAAACTGAAAGGCAGTTATCTAAATATGTTGGCTAAATTTGGATTAGTAAAATTCTGTCCTCTGATCCGTTACGTGTATATTATGATCTTGACATTCTGCAACAAATCCTAAAATGCTTCCAAACTTTAAATTTCATGGCTCTTAGATTATTTGTTTGGATTTCTAAAAATAAATGCAGGTATTGTACTTTTATGTTCAGTAATTTATCTTAGAACATTTAAGTATTTGTTGCCATGACACTTTTGCTAGAGAAGAACCAAATGGTTCCAGCTCGTTTATCAGATAAACATTCCCATAGTTCAATAAATCCAGATACTGATATTGTTTAGGTTCACATGCAACAAAATGTTACGTGTATATAAATTCACTTAGTGAAAAAAGGTGTGTGGCTTTTTAATCAGTTTCTTTAATAGGTTATAGTTGCTTTATTATAACCAGTTATACATTAAGAAATGCTATACTGACATGAAGGTGTGGGTAATTAGGACATGATGACACTGGTTGTGTTCAAACCATTTTGTATGCATATTGTTGGAAAAATGACTTTGTCACAAGGCCCAGGGCTGATGACATGACCATAACAAAGAGAGTGTTTACAGCAACAGGTTTCTAAGGTAAAAAATGTGTGAATGTATGTATGTGTGTGTTGGGGGACGGGGGTGGAAGTGGAAAGCAGAATAAACTGAGAAAGTGATGGTTGTGTTATTCATATAGGGACCTGGGTTAAAGACCTGGGTCATAGGCTTTTTGCTTTCTTTCTAATTCTGGCCCTTGCTATATTGTAGAGTGAGCACTTTCTAGATATTTAAGAGATGGGCGATCTGAGGGAATGAGTAACAGAATTGCCCAGAGCAAAGAGGCTTTCCAAACCGTGAGCATGGAAGGCTATTTTTAGCCTTAGGTACTAGTAATACATGACGTTGAAACCTCATTACTGATATTTATGGAACACGGACTGAAATGGAAAAATGATTCTATGTCCCAAAGGATCCATTCACCCTTAATAGTCGGTAGTAGAGTGAACAAAGGAAAGGGAAAACTTCTGACCGATAGATTTTGTTTGGAGCACTTTACGTCTAATAATGATTTTGGAGACCACACTAAGCCCAAATGTGATTAACCACAATAGACTAGGAAGTAAGGATGGCCTAAAAAAAGTATCTGTCCTAACTGTAAACCCATGCATGTTTATTACCAGGTCAGCACAGAAGCATTATGAGTGGCAGGGGCTAATAGCTGGAAAAAAGGCACAGCCCTTCCCAGACCCCCGAAAAAGCGTGCATTCCACATGATAGCTTGCAACAAATGCACATCAACTATTTACAATAATGTTTGTTGATGATATGTTATTTACATGTATGCTGTTTAGTGTTCAGCCAATAACTTTAACAAATGCAATTTAGGCACTTGACAATACTTATTCTCACATGCAATACAGCACGCATGTTTCTTTATTATGGAATACAAGCCTAAACGGCAGTTTTCAATGTAACCCACATCATCCAATTGCAGCTGATACTCATTTCCGCTGACAGTAATGTAACGTCCAATAATATCAGGAATCCGTTCTTTTGTCCATGGGCCAACTTTATTTTCACATGCTCCTTTCTTCTGCATTATGATATAAATACACAATGGTTATGATTACATTATATCATAACTGTAACAACAGTGTATTGTTTAACCTCCTGGTTTAATGAAAGGAACAAGTTGTAGTACAAACAGGGTTCAGAGTAAGACCAAATAATTAAAACACCAACACTCTCCAAATTCTATCTACTCAGGGTTTCATCCCTGCTAATTTATTATGTTTATACCCCCTTACCAAGGCCAACACCATCAATGCTTAAACATTCAAAATAATGACTCCTAATTTATAAGATTAACCAGATTAATAATGTTGCCATCTAATGTGTCCCATCCAGAGCTTAAACCAAAAAACCTCTTTCCGACAAATGCTATCAGACCTGATTACTACTGTAGCTCCAAGATTGACTTCTTGCAGGGCTCAGGGCTATTATTGTTGGTGTTGTAAGCATCATACAGTATTGTGCAAAGGGCTTATGCACATACAAAAATTCTGTAAAGCGAAGGAGTTTTCAAAAAAAGTTAGGAAGGGCAGTAAACAGTACAAAAAAACAACAATAAATAAAATCAATATTTTGTGTGACCACCCTTTGCCTTTAAAACTGCATCAATTATCTTAGGTATACTGCCGTACAGTTTCAATAGACAATCGGCAGGTATATCGCTCCAAGCATCGTGGAGAACTTTCCACAGTTCTTCTACAGACTTTGGCTGTCTCACTTGCTTCTGTCTGTCCAGGTAATTCCTGACAGTCTCGCTGATGTTGAGATCAGGGCTCTGTGGAGCCCATACCATCTGTTGCATAACTGCTTATTCTTCTTTTGGAAAATTAATGTTTGGACAATCCTCTTTTCTACTAACAAACTAACGCAGAAGACAAAAAATAAACATCAAAGACAACATTTATGTAAAAAAACGAGCTAGGGAGCCTAAGCACAGTATTGCATTCCAGTATCTAACCAAAGGCATTAATTAGGGCATGAAGGCATCAGTGTGTCTTAATGAGATAACAAACGATAATAGGAGACTACATTGTTTAAATGTTGGTTTGGAGTTTGTTTCACCATCGGGGTGCTAGATAAGAAACATTAAAATGGAGGGATGATCTACAGTAGACAACTGTCTGAGCAGACAAGAGTGAAGTCAAGAAGGCACTGCTTCCCCTGACTGAAGATCAAAAATGGTAAACACAATGATGAGTACTGATAAGGGTTTTTCTTTCAGCCTTGATCAGACATAGAAACAGTGCAATGGCCTGAAATTGGATAAGCAGAGAAGAGAGAATTTATCATTAAATGAAGAGAATTCAAAATTTACAAAGGGATGCAGCAGGGAGAGATAATTGGTAATCAAGGGGAAAACCATGAAACAAAGTGACAGGAGATAAAACAATTATTTTTTTAAACCTCCAGGTTTTAACTGTTTAAGAAGAACTGAACCACTTCATAAGAAAGGAAACTGGCAACCCCAAAACAGAGCCTTGGAGTACTCCGGTAGAGGGAGACTAATTAACAGAGATATCATGTCTAAAGAGACCCATTGAGAGCAAATTGGTGAAATATGCACAAGCTCTATCAAGAACTCTTCTGATCCGCTGGACTAGAAAACATAAATTTGTTATCTGCAGTACAGATAAAAGCCGAGAGATTGAGAGGGATTTCAGACAAAAGAAAGATAAGTTAATGAATTACTCAAAGATGGAGAAGTTCTGTTGAAGGGGACATATCAAAATAGAAACTGGATACATTGAGTAGTGGATGTTAAGAAAGCATAGCAGAGAATCTGTAATGGACAACTTGTTCAGGTTCTAAAGGGGAATGGACATTTTTAAAGTCTGAAGGATCATGATCAGGTTTCTTGGAAAGAAGGTTTCTGTTGCCATGTAACCAGAATAAACACATCTTCAAAGCATGTTCCAAGAAAACACAAAAACAACTATTTATCCTGTAACTAACCTCTATGTAGTCTAAAAAATTGGCCTTAAGTTCCAAGCACAACCTGATGCCCTGCAAGGAAAAGCAAGATGGGAACATTTAATTTGCGTTACCATAACCTAAAAGGAACATTTAATTTGCATTACCATGACCTAAAAGGAACGTTCAAATAACTAGATTTACTCAGTGTCTCATAATGTTTCAAAATATTTTCAGAATGTCAGAGAAACCTTAAATTTGTTAGCTATTATAAAGTTTTAAACCTATATGCAATACGTAATGCTGGTGTGGCAGCGTGAAGAAACTTCAGTCTATAATCTATGACTGTATATAACACCAACACGATGTTTGAATAAATAATGCAGAGGCATGTGTATAAGATATGGATCCTGGTGGAACACCTGGGACAGAAATAGAAACTGTGAAGTGAGAATGCTACAGAGGGTGTGAGAGAAGAGAGAGAAGGAGACAGGAATAGAGAGACAACCTGGTATACACAATGGAAGTTTTGATCTTTGATAGGTTATCTGATCTACTGAGGCCACCAGGAGACCTAGGGTTCACATTACCTGGTGGATCTGCTACCTTTCTACCACTCTCTCTCTCTCACACACACACAAGCACGCACGCACGCACACACACACACACACACTCACTCACTCAATCTCACAGACAAAAACACACATTTACTTTCACTCCCTCTTATAATGCATATTCACAGCTTTTTTTCCAGCAATCAACTAATACATTATTACATTTTGCTTTAGGATTTTTTTTTCAAGTAAATCAAAGGAGTTCCCCAAAGGCATTAAGAAGAAAACAAAAAGGGGTGAAAAAAGCAATTAATTGTGTGTTTGTTTGTGTTGTTTGGTGGGGTATAGATACACAAGCAGGGATAGACTAACAAGGAAAACCTTCCACTAGGAACTTACTGTCATGGAGCTGGGTGATACTTGAACAATAAAAACCCAGTTTAAAATACACCAGAACAGGTTATTTCATAAAACCAGGTACTCTAAATTTGTAATGAGCCACAAACACCCAAGGATACAAACATTTATTTTCCTTCAGCTGCACACCTGAACTCATATCTGTGCCTAAATGCTAACCTGGCCCAGCTGAGCACTATGTCCGCCTATTAAACCATTACTAAATTAAACATACTACATTGCTGGATTTACCAATTATTTTAAAAAATCAAGAAATTTTCAGAAAATAAATGTAGTTAAATGAATAGTGTCCATATGAAGAGTTTCTCCTTTACACCCACTATGTACAATGCATCTCTACCCCCCCCCCCCACCCCAACACACAGGCCAATTTGACATTATTACTAGTAGCCTAATTACACTAAGATTGAGATGACTGGTAATGTCACCACCATTCTGCAGTTCTCTTTGCAAAGCAGCACTGGAATTTCTGGCAACATCATGTCATGTTACATTTCACGCAGTGTGTTGCTGCTTGTGTCATTACAATGGGAAAGGTAAAATGCAAGTACATCATTTGGAAGTGTTTTTTCTTATTTAAATGGAAATCCCATCCTACACATAGTATGCAGTAGTAGCCATTGCAGTGTTTTAAAACAATTTTTAAATTTAGTATAAAAATCAAACATAAAAAATTGTGATCTTCACCCGAAAGTCTGTGAGATCAGAAGTGTTTTAAATACACAATTAACTTTTATGGTCCTTTACAGTTAATGGTCTTATATTATATGCATGTGATATTTACAGAGTCACTAAAGTGTACAAAAGTTAAGGTGTTCCGGCTCATTCACCAAAAAGTCTCGATTTAGACTCATCTGAAAGTTAATCTGTTCTATATTGGCGCTAGGATAACCGCCTTGTCCTGTCATATCTGTCTTATTAACGCTTACATTATTAACACTGTCTGGGTGTAACATGTGTTGCAGGGGATCTAAGGCTCAATTGAACATGACACCAATCAACAGATGACATGATGTTGGTTTCCGGAAAAACAAAAACATAACTGACATTGTCTCGAGCAAACCTTTTAATTTGTATAAGTAAGAAAACAACTACAGAGAAAATTGTCGCATAAATAACGGAGGGTGTCCAGTTTCTCTTACATTGTAAAAGCAATTGCGAATTCAGTTACCAAGGGGAAAGAATGTGATATGTGTGCTATCCGAGTAACGACAATACCACCCGCTCGTATATCATAAAAAATTTACAGAGGAAGAAGTTAGGCGGGATATTAACTGCACTTAATTAGTTTACATTTTTTATTTCTTTTTTCACGACACTAAAAGGAAGGCATTGTCATACATGCGGCGATGCGGATAATAGTGATAATTGATGACAGAAATCCCCCAACACGCAAACATACCATGGTTCTAACCTGCAAGACGCCTATTGCATATTGCGCAGTAGCTGAACATGTAAAATAAAGAAAATTACAACTACACGTTGTACATGTAGTAAGCGTCCTGTAGGAATATAATGGTATATTATTATATTTCATTGACTGCCTAAATATAAGACGAATGAATTGTGGCGTATTGTAGACTATCTGTTCGAATAATTTACCATAGGCTATTCACTGAGAGTGGAAATACATGGTGTTCAAATATGATTGTATGTGCTTTTGTATATTTAACCAAAGATTATCTTCGCAACCTGCACAGACATTAGTGACACAAAGAACTGACAGATTCTCTATTGAACGCTCGAAACGTTTAGGTAAGGAATTTGTCTCCGCTGTAACTTTTTTTTTTTTTTTTTTTTACGCCGCTTAATTATTAAGTCTTCATTTCTAAAACGTCGTTACAGTTAAAATGCTAATATTCCAGTGTGCCTTGACTTCGATATATGAGAGAGAAAATGTACCATATATTTCTGAATCCGGAACGATTTACTTATGTTTTAAAAAAATTTCGATCCCCTTTCCCTCCCCCTTTGGCAATATTCCCTTCCTATTAACTACTTAGCCAAACTGTACAGGATCTTTTAAAATTTTCCTGACTAGCCAAAGGGCGTCTACGGAGAGTAAGAAAAACCAAAGGGAGCAACATAGTTTTTTTTTAATTCAACGCCTATTGTATATGTAATAAGAGGACAGTAACACACTGCACAAACAAAACAGTTAAAACATGTATACTGAATTGGTAGGGCCATAAATTAAACTGAGACCAAATCCAAACTTAACTCCTGCTTATCGCTGAGTTATTAACAATTTCAATAAAGGAGACAAGAGGAGATGTAGAAAAAAATAATAACAATATTATTGCAATGTGGTTAGCGAAAACATACAACAAAAAAATAACACTAAATGGTCGAGAAGGAGGATTCGTTTACTTATACAGTGTTCGGCTTTGCTCGTGCTCGAACACCAATCAATTACGACGGACCTCACGGTTATTTGAGGTCTTTCCTGCTTCCTGCCTTTTTTCCAATTAGTATGTCTGTACTCCTGGAATGTCAGCTCCTCGTAGATTTAGCTATCCAATAAACGAATGAGCTGGTTGATCACTCTAGGATCCGCTACACAGAAACTGAACTAGTAAAGAAAGCTTGAGGAATACTGTGTTGTCGAAATTATTGGATAAAGGCTTCTTAGAACTAGTGGCATCTATTGGCAAAATATGGTACTACATATAATTTCACCATGGTCAAACTTTACTCTAAGGGCGGGGGGACTGGATTCAACAATTATTCCAACCTCACTTTGTGTTTTGCTAGACGATTCCTCACCATTGTAGGTATTGGCTGAAATAAGGTCACTAACATTTTAAAGCTTTTTTTGTGTGTCGTATATCTTATTGGAGGTGATAATATGTACTGTAGTAGTTGGCTAAGGTAGACACATGGGCACATAGTAGGCTCATAAGTTTAACTTTTAGACAGTTTAGAGCTGCTATGCTGTGGGGTTAACGTGCAAAAATGATACTGAAAATGATATTACTGAAAAGTAAAGCAAGAAGGTACAATCATCAATACAGTGGTCCTGGACATTTCCTGGGCATGGCTCTGGTTGAGATGGTTGAATGCGCTGAAGCTAGACCTCTTAAAGGTGGGGAGGAGAGAGAAGGAACCGGAGTGACCTATAAAGGGGCCGACCCAGCTTAAACCGTACTGCATGTTGAAAAGGTCAAGGCCGGCACTGAAAAGGTGTAGCGCTCTACCAAGGGCTACAAAGAGATCCTCAAAGAGCTGGAAAACTGTCCCGGCTTGTCCTCTTGTCCACTGACGATGTGGCTTTAAAATCAAACTACACCGAACTACAGTAGCCAAGGGCAAAAGCTTTCTACTCCCATTGGTAAGTAAATATTTAGTCAGAAAGGGAATAACTATTGCCATTGTACATTTTTCAGATCGTAGAATTGGTCAAATAATTTTTTCTGCAGTTAAAGCACTGTATCTGCAGTTAACATAGAAAATTGATGATGAAACAAAACCCGTGTTTGCTCTGGGTGGCGATTGATAGTGCCAGTAATCATCTTGGATGCCTTAACTACAATTTTTTTTGTACTTGTAACATGCAGAAATCAGATTTGTAAGCTTAGACTGAGTTGTGTGTCTGAACAAAGAACTGTAAGAGTAAAACAGGGACCGTGAGTGAAAAGACATTTGAAAGTTGCAATTTTTATGCCTTATGCATATTTTTGCACTTTCACCCGAGCTGTGCCGATCCAATAATTAAAGTAGTGGAAGCAGTGGAGTGGAATCACCTAGTACTGTGGGTTGGGTTGTGTTGGTGAACAAGAGAGTGGTCTGTCAGGGTCTGTCCACTGGGCCAGTGAGTAAGTAAGTGGACATTTGAGTTCTTGTTGCTGTCTGTGCGTGAAAAACTATGCTAAGTAGAAAAGCAAACTGTTTATTACATGTATGTGTCAATATGTTGAAATGTCTGTATTGGGTGATATTCATTCCCTGCCATAGCGCCTCAGTGACGGAATGAGCCCCCAGAATTAATCAAACCTGAGCACCTTCCAGCGTTGGCTTGAAGAATAACCTTAACCCGAATTACATTTCAGAATTACATTTTAATTAAAAGCTTACTCACCAGTATTCACAGACATGATATGGTACATTGAAATCAGTTACTATCTTTTATTTAATAATCCGACAAGTATTTCATTAAGTTAATAATTTAACAACAAAAAAAGATATAGATATAAGTTTTATACTCAAAAACTAAAAAAAGTTAAAACTAAAAAAAAGAACACAACTATCTCAGATAATTCTATTAAATATGACGCCAAATAATTATGAGAAAGCAGTCTCTAAAAAACAGTAATGAATAAAATCACTTTAAAGTAGTCTATACTATACACTATAGCAATATCCATTAAATTTTAGAGCACACGGTCGGAAGTATTACATGGTAACAAATATACATTGGTTTTGTAATGATGTATTAAAATACATTATCTTATTGTGCCACATATTGTGGCTTTCTGCATATTCCCAGCAGAAACGTTTTACAGAAACCCTAATAATTCAATTAGCAAACAATCCAGCTTAGATAACTCCACCAGGGCTGGGCAGGTTCATCCAGACACTTCCTCCTGCCAGACTCTTTCAAAACATTTCTGTGCCTCATTTAAGAGTACTGGAGTAATCGATTCTCGGCCAAATCGTCTGGCATGGATTTTGGACTGGTACATTTGAATCAGGACAAAAGCCACCATCAGTCCGTTTTGCAGCACGCCAGTGAAAAATGAATGTATCATATTCATACACCAGACACACTGTAAAAAAAAGACAAGGTTAAGTTAAAAGCCAGCCTTAAAATGATCATGCTAATTTAATATACTCTTTTACAGTTACAATTTAATTTGTACCCACATCCAGATATTTTAGCTTACCGAACCTATTTTGATAAGTATCCAGTAAATAGTTTTTCTATTTGTAATGCTTACTAGGATCTGCAAATCAGTACTGTGTCTGCTCTTAAAGGCCTATATAACAGCCATCTAAGTATTCAAAACCTTTCAATTGCACAGGTAACTCACCCACCTCTGCATTCCTTTAGGCATATGACCGAAGTCAGTATCAGAGGGAAATACTAAGCTGTGTAGAAATAATTGTATTTTTCACTCACATTCAGTCCAAAAGCTCCTTGATGCACCAGCAACAGAGGAGAAAATAGAGGCACTCTTTCAGAGACTGGATGAAGCCATAAGAGAAGTTGCCCCCAAGGATGTTTTTGCCCCGAGTGAAGCTGAGGGCAGCATCGCGGAGGTTTTGCCCCAGAGAGGAGGGCATGGCCTGAGGAAGGGGTCGCTGTGACTGCATCTCCCCACCACTAGAAAGGAAGGTAAGGAAAGTAGACTGGAAAAGAGAAACCCAAATAGCGGGTCTTTCAGACGTGTATGTGGATAGTGATAAATGTTCCTCCGTTTCCCCTTGGTCCACTCCAGCTTCTTTTTGTCCCCCCAGTCCTAAGTTTCTTGATTTGAAAACTCCTTTCTTCCCCCCTTGTTCCAAGCTCTGATCTTGTCTATCTTGTTTTCTCTGGGGCTTCAGTTTTATACAGGTCTGGAACATACTAGCACACTGCTGACTTCTGGTCACCCCTCCCCTTTTAACACCACACTCAGAGACATTAAAGCCTGTTCAACACACACTCTCTTCTTTTTCCATTCTCACTAACTGTTTCGTTCGGTCCATATCGACCTTTCTGTCAATGTCAGTCAACAGCACTTTACAATACAATGCCCTCACTGCCCTAATCCTACATCATCCCCCTTCCTTTCTCTGTCATTCTATCATTCTGGGTCTAGAAATCTTCCTTTTATTTGGGCTATTCTGAAAACAAAATGCGAAACAATCACTATCTACCAGTTATCAACTGTTGTCAACTCACTGGTCACATAAACGATTTCCAGAATTTGCATAACCAAATCGTATTTCTTTCAAACTATTAAAAAATATATAAGAGCAAGAACAGTTATTCACATAAATTTATATTCACAACATTTAATCTAATAATACCCTTTTAGGATATCCAGAATCTATTTTGACGTGTTCTACACTACTCCTCATTTACTTTTTTTTATTTTCAGCTGAAGATCTATGCAAAAAGATGACAACTGACACAGAATTGAATGATAATTACTAAGGCAATACATGCTAAAACATCAAATTCTTTACTGAAAGTTAGTTGAAAGTTAAGGAGTACCTTCATACCAAGTTAAATGAAGATATGCACATGATTGATGTTATTTGATTGGAATTAAGTCATTCTTGGTGCAAACAGCTAAAAAGAAGATGGATTAATTAACTGAAAAATTAACGTAGAAAGATGTCTGTAGAAAAATTACTATTAAAAAATTATCGTAAATAATTTTTATTACATTTAATAACATTTTATGGTTTAATTAAACCAAAGATTTAAACAGGAGTAAAGCTTCTTACTTTTTTGACTATCCAAATTATGATTTTGACACATAATAATTTATATTTTGGATATTCTATTTTCTCCCCTATTTGGAATAGGCAGATGTGCTAATAAATCTCAGTTGTTATCAACAGTTCGATATGTGGTTAAAATCTTAAAGGGAAGTAACAAACACTGAGATACAAGATGATCATAAACATAGTCAATCTAATATCAAGAACAGAGTACAATACATGAATAGACCAAAGGTTTAACTAGCTAGATGTCTAGCCAGATGTCTAGCTAGATGTCCAGTATTAAGTGATGTCCATTCAATATACTTAACAGTATAATCCCTGTATCCAACCCTTACCAGCTAGCTCTCCTCCGTTTGACTCTGCTGATTGGCCATATGCAGACAGATGGGGTGGCAGTTCTTCTGCTGGGACCATTGTGTGTATTATTGCTTATATTAATGAAAGAGTGCCTGAGCCTGATAGTAGAGAGCTGAGGTGCGGGGTTTGGCAGTCACTCCTATGGGATGGGGCTTCTTGTAGGAGATAGGAAAACTTGGTGGCTAACTGAAACCATAGCATATGTCTCTCAGCTTGCAAACCCTCATTAAAAGAACTCTGGTGGAATGGTGTGTGTAGCTCTGTCTCTCATAAAAGCCATTGTTGGGGTTTTATGAAAAGTTGAATTATGGCAGACCCTGGCGTGTGTGTCTGTTTTAAGGAGTAGACCCTTAGGTAATTTAGAGGACGGCAGTGGGGCAGCTGTATCAAGAGAGTGGTGCCGCAGTAGTGTATTAACAGTTCACCTGAGCCTCTATGTCCAGAACTTTCTTCTTGTCATTGACAAATTGATCTGTCATCCTGGGGATGAGAGTACGAGCAGGACCTGCCAGAGCCTTTCAGGGTGAACTGTCCTTTGGACTACTGGTCTTATGACCCCTATTCCACCTATCAGGAGCCTAGGCTCGACCTGAAGTGGGAGATTTAGGAATGTACACAAATATTTGAATGATTTCATATAAAATACAAAGAAATCTCTGTGGAACCATAGTAAGGTGCTATTTTATCTCAAACCTTTGCGGAAGGATAACAGGGCGTGAATCAAATGTGTTTAAACGGTAGATTCCCAAAATGAATGGAATTCATGCCATTTACCTCATTCCTAATACAACTGAGTTCATTGCTAAAAAAAAGTAGTGTGCTACTCATATACAAGGAATACATGACAAATGCAACAGTACTCCTCAATGGCAATCAGAAGTATGACATCACCCTTCCAGAATGCCTTTACTACGGGGCAATAAACATAGCCTTGTTTGTGTCACAATTGATATATCCAGATGTACCCACTGAAGTACATAATTTAATGTATTCATGACAGTAAAGCTTTAATTTAATTTAGCAAAAATGTTTTCTTTCTGTCATGAAGCATTTTGTTTTAAAATCTAAGTGATGACAGTGTCATATAGTTTTATTAGATGTATTAAACATACTGTAGCGGGGATGGCTAGGAGCGCTTCCCCCGCCAATGGGCTAAAGCCATCCCCGCGGGGGCTGCTGGGAAGCCTGGCTCCCGAGGCTCTAACCGTGTATATAGCGTGTTCTATGTGCCGGTTGTGTTTATTGTTGAAGGCAAATACGTTGTATTGTTTGTCTTTGTAATATGAGTTTGTTTGCAAGAGGTTCTGTTCCCTCACCGCAATCGTGTTTGTTATGGCGAGTGAGGGCTATCGTGGTGTTTCTGTGTGTTCACCAGTTCTTTGCACTGCCAGTTCTGCCTTTGTCAAGGTGGTCATAAGTGCATGTGCGAAATAAAGAGCATTGATTCCTGTTAAACGGTGTCGGTCTCGTGCTTGAATCCGCGCAGAGAAGTAGCACTCCGAAAAACGCTACATTGGTGTCAGAAGTGGGATGCATGAACCTGACACTGAAACAGGAAGACTCCACCTTGAGGCCGAAGAGGGAACTGCAGGCAAAGCTGGAGGAGCTGGAGAAGAGCATTACCTCCACTAGCCTGCAGGAGGAGCACCACCCCCAGACCAGCGAGGATCGACGCTGGACGGACGACGGCGCCTGGGGACGACTGCTGGCAGGGGGCGCGAAGATCCGGCTGCCGCGCTTCGATGGGCCCGGCAACTGGGAGACCTACCTGGCCCAGTTCTGTCTGGTGGCGTTGGCCGGGCGGTGGACCATGGAAGAGCGAGCGGGACAGTTGGCTATGTCCCTTGAGGGCGACGCTCGCCAGGCTCTCCTGGATGTACCCGAAGAGCGGTGGCTGGATTACGAGGCCCTCGTCACGGCCCTGCAGGAGAGGTTCGGGGCCACCGAACCGACGAGCGCCTGGCAGGAGAAGTTGTCGGCGCTGAGGAGGAGGCCGGGGGCGAAACTGGGCCCGCTAGCCGCCGACGCTCGCTACATGGTTCGGCGTGCCTATCCCAAGTTTCCGCAGTGGGTGCAGGAAACACTCGCACTCCAGGCCTTCCTCCGGGGCCTACAACCAGAGGAGCTCCGCCGGCACGTGAGGCTAGCGGCACCCTCCACCCTCAATCAGGCCTGGAGGTTAGCCTCGCACGCCGAAAACGTACTCGCCCCCGCCAGGTCGCCGGCCAAAGCGTCTCTGCCTGACTACACAGAGGACGTAGCCTAAGTCTGCCAGGCACCTCAACCGAAACCGGTGGATGCCGTCGGGAGACGGCGCCGGGAGGGCCTAAAGGAGGGATTGCCTCCCCCCCCCGCAACTTCACTCCATCCTCCGCAGCCATCGCTCCGGACGTCTCGGTGGAAGTGGGCCGGATCGGACAGGGCCGCAGCCTGTACCTCCCCTGCCGGGTTGAGGGGCAGGCGTGTCGGGCC
>JAOVYW010002314.1:3581-15213 GCA_025775045.1 Hiodon tergisus
GCGGTCAGAGAGGCGGTCAGAGAGGCGGTCAGAGAGGCGGTCAGAGAGGCGGTCAGAGAGGCGGTCAGAGAGGCGGTCAGAGAGGCGGTAGGAATAAAATGAAAGGCGAACAAGGCGGAAGAAAAAGAGTCGGCACTGGCGAAGGGGATGCCGACATTTCGTGTTCGTTTACTTCAGTTTGGGGTGAACCCGTAACGGGGATCCCTGAAGAGCGTTTATTGTTTATTTATTTTGATCGAAATAAAGCCGGCGAATCCGGAAATGTGTTCTGCCGATTATTTCTGGACCAAGTACGTCGGCGTGCTACACTCCCCACACAGACAGTTATCTGAGACGGATCGAACCCAGTAGCCTTGCGCTGTGAGGCACCAGCACGAACTGCTGAGCCACCACATTACCCTTGTTTAATAAGGCTTTATCTTACCTGACACATAAATTCCAAAGGACTGGAGACATTTTCAAGATAATTACTGATTTCTCCCATGGCAGTGAAGTAGGTCACCGCCATTGAGCAGACAACAGAGTCATTGCTATACAAAGTGACTGACACAATTCCTGGAGGCATTTCTGAAATACAATAAATCACATTTTTAAAATGCATTCACATCAATGGCATCAGTAATAAAGACACAAAGAGCAACTTCATTGTGCATTGTTATAGTTCAGTAGGTGGTGGGTTATAGATTTATACTCTCAAGACAATACCTTTAACTGCTATGTCCAATGGCATTAACGGGTGAAGTGCAGGTGTGGTAGGAAAAAACTCCCAATGATGAATAAATAAAAACATGTATTTAAATCAGCGGTTATCAAACGGGGATCAGTGATAGGTGGCTAAGGGGTCTGTGATTCTGAAATTGTATACTTGAAGTCGTGTTCTTATTATGAGGGGATCCACGATAAATTTGAATTCTTATCAAAGGTGTCCTCGAACTCCAAAGTTTGAGAACCTCTGGTTTAAATCATCAATATGATTTCTCAGGAAACACATGTTGTCACAAGTTTTCCAGATGTTTGCATATATATAACATATAAAATTTGAAAAATTGACAGCAATCAACAATCAATTACTTAGAGGCTACAAATAAAATTTACCGTCCACTTACCAGGCGCATTAACACTGACAGTGTACTCATTCTCAAATGTCCCTGACACTTGTTTAGCAGAACAGCCGTCACAGGAAAATTTCACTTTGGCTTCTACACATGTGTCCAACATACATTTCAGGATGATGTAAAGAAATGTCTCTGTCTTTTTTTTAAGAAAAAAAAGAAGATGTATTTAAATATATGTATCACAAACACAAAAAGAAAAAAAATCTAGTTACTGTACATGTAATACTATGGTGAACAAATGCAGGAAGATGACTTGTTCTTCTTAAATAAAATGGGAAGGAAAACTGACTAAAGGTTACTGATAACAATAGTGTGAGCTTTTGAAACACTTCTCAGATTCTTCAGTTAATTTGCTGGACATTTTCTGTGTCAGATATTACCAAATTACTCTTACTTGCAACAAATGTGGAGATTTAAAAAAAATGTTCTGTGTTAAACCATGATTATCTTTCCACTGATTTTGTCTTAATGTGCCTAAAACCTCCGTTCAGGAGGGAACTTTTTGTGCTTGGAACCAAAACATTTCTTGTCAAAGTTTAGAAATAGCCCCACTCTTGGTTACTCTGTCTTGTATTGAGAGTTTAAGTTTGCTCTCTTCTGATTGAGAGTTCGATCTCCTCTGCATACGCTTACTGAAAGCTTCTGTATTTGCTAATGACCCTCTCATCAGGTGATTTTTCCACAACAAAGGTCATAAAGGATTTGCAATATGATTTGAATGAAGACTTAAGGAAACCATCCGTTTTCATTTCTTCCCAATTGTATTTTAGTCTTTTAAAAACTATTTCCCTGTGTTATAAAACTGGTGGATATATTAGCCTCGGATTAAAAAACATTAATTTAGATTTTTAGAATCCAAAACATTCATTCATCGTGTGTGGAATGTTTTATTGTGAAGTCACTGCTTTTTAACACTCAGTAGTGCTCAAACAGTTATTTTTGTATTGCAATAAACATTGATTGAACCTTACTGATGCCTTCTTTTTTTTAAAACTGGGACCCAGCCTTTATCGAACCAAGGGGCGAGAATGCTGGCATGAATTGTGCCATACTTATGTGCCATAAGACAAAGCAAAAAAAAAGTTCCAGATCTTCTGAAGGCCAAATTTTTCAAGCATGTAAGCATCTAAGTAAAGTAAGTCCACAGCATCTACAACCCACATCAGGTTTCTGAAACAGCTCTAAATTGCATTAGGGAGTTTTTCTTATATTTTAATTTAGAATGAGCAGTGTGTTTTACTCTCAGGTCTTGAAATAAACATGGACCTTACTTTGACCTCATTGAAAGTTTGTTACTGGAAACCCTGTTCTTATTGATCTTGATGATGGTCTTGCCACATGTACACACAAATACGTGAGTTCGGTAGAGCCAACGGTGCTCATTAATGATGTCACACTCAAAGGAGGTGCATGATTTGGGTTTTTTTTTAAATCACAACAAAATTATGGGCACACCTGAAAGTCTTCTCTAATGTGCAATTAAATGCATGGAAACAGCAAAACACCCATAGACATGCTAAATGCTTAATGAGACTTAAAACTATGAGGTAATTTGCCTTGTTCATTCCATTTAAAAGGCCATCTTGTTTTTCTTGGTTTAGCACATTATCATTAATTATTGGAACTCTGACGATGACAAATTGCTATGATAAGTGCAGCAAAAATTTGTTGTTTCTGATTGTACATGAATGTTTCAATATTTCTTACCCCACACAGTATTCGGTCTGGTTGAATGGTAAGGCAAATATCAGTCATGGAGCTCATTAATGCAGAGCTTGGATCCACTTGCACTTTGTCCTCCTGCTCGTAGCCCTCCGCCTCTTGGTCCTCCTGCTCTTGGCCCTCCTGCTCCTGGCCCACTTGTTCCTGGCACTCCGGCTCCTGGCCCACTTGTTCCTGGTCCTTCGCCTCTTGGCCCTCCTGCTCCTGGTCCTCCTGCTCCTGGTCCTCCGCCTCTTGGGTCTCCTGCTCTTGGTCCTCCTGCTCTTTGCCCTCATGCTCTTGGCCCTCCTGCTCTTGGCCCTCTTGTTTCTGGTCTTCTTGCACAATTTTATAATTCTCTTGCTCCATTGACTGTGATAATTCCTCCATAGGCATTAGGCATTGGGAATCCAATTGCCAACTCGCTTTGATTTCATAGCTGTTCTGTTCCCAAGTTTCAGCATCAGCCTGATTGTCTCCAGCTGTTTAAAAAAAATGTACATAAAATTTGCATTTGATTATTTTATTTGATTCATCAGGTGAAAAGGTACAAAGGGAATGTGTTTTAATGGACTGAAACGGGAGTAATATAATACATTTATAAACAAAAAAACATTCAAACATTCCCTAAACCAGTGTTCAAAACACATCTAAGCAAGCACGACCATTTCTTGGTTTTAATGTTAAAATTAAATTAAATAACAAGCTGAGTGCTTACATTTCAGCTACACTAAATAACTTGGCAACCTTACCACAATTTGTTTATTTTAAATCTTCTGAGGACATTCATATAGAAAAACTTCTTATTTTACCTCAGAGCAATGTTCTGTTAAGAGTTGCTTTCCAACTGTTTTCAAACTGCATGACTTGATTATAATGGTTACATTGCATTTCTTGAGAGGCAAATATAGACCCTATAGAGACATGCACGTCCTTTTAATGTAATACTTGTTCAAATGCATTGTTATGTTAAACAAGAGGATCATGTCTGAGTTAATACACTGTCTATACTAACATTAGTCTATGCATGCTCAGAACATGAGTTTGGAAGAGGATAATTGAGCTACACTGGAGAGTCACAGGCTTACCCCATATATTCATGTATTTCATGCTAAGAAATGGGTTTGCTACACACTGAAAAATAACCAATGGAGTCAATCTAAGTTAATGGAATAAAGTCATAACATTACAAAGTGTCAGAAATAAACTTTGTGTAGTAAAATATGTGTAGGATAATGATGACGATCACGCCTAAGTTCAACTTGCCAGAGAAAGGAGAAGGCATTTGAAAGTCCGCCAAATGGCTGGGGTGGAAACACAGATTCTGTCGCTTCAGGGTCTCAACAGAATTGAACAAACATGAGGGAGAAATCGAGGTCAGTTCCCTTATTTACATGGTGGGCAGTGAAGATGATAAAAATATTCAGCTTGTTTCGAATTTTAAGAGGCAGATGAGGACGACTTTGATTCATTCCTCAATGTAACCTAATACAAGAGCAGGCATGCTTTTACCATCTCAGTAAACAGGGGGACCTTAAATCAGAGACTGTTTAGATAAACATCTATCACAGAAGCTACAGCTGGCTACTTAGATGCCAGCCGAGGCTGTTCAAGAAGTGCATCAATCAGTAGTACGTTAGCCTACAGGCACATGAAACACAACACAAGCTAATTCAGCAAGCAGCCAGCACCATCTCCAAAAGGAGGAGAGGGGGTTTTGGACAAAGACAAATCGTACAAGTCAAGGAAATGGTGGTGCTAAGACTAGCAACTCCACATAAAACTGTGGCAGATGTGGCAAATTTACACGATGAGCACCTGGCCAAAGTGCTCAAGGTCATCGAAGCGGTGGGCCTGAAGCTAAGCTTTCTGGGGCACACCATCAACAAGAAGGCCACCAGGCCAGACCCAGCAAAGGTATCTGGGATATCCTTCTTCATCTGACCTGAGAAATTGGCAGAACTAAAAAGGCTCTTTGTTATGGTACTGCCTCAGAACTTGGAGCGATGCTCAGACTGAGAAAGAGTGTTAGGCAAGTGTGTGGGCTGGCAGATAGTTTTAGAAGGATCAGCTGCTCGTGTCCTGGAGACGGCTGCGTACCACTGCTACCTTGGTATGTTTCTGAATAGCCTGTGCCCTCAGCTGGCTGGGACTGAGCTAAAGTGAGACTTTGGTGAAAAAATGACTTTGTAAAAGTTACGTTCACCATCCACAGAGCAACGAACACACGAAGGGGGTGATTCGGACTGTGCCCATGAACTCTGACTAGGGCCACACTAACTGTATCTCAGCACACAGATGTTTCACACTCAGGTAAAGGGACTTTCCTACATACTCGTTCAGGAAGTAGGCATAAGATCTTTAAGAACTGTACCCACTGAATTCCATGTTCAAACAAACACACACACACACACACACACACACACACACAAATAAAGGAAGTATAAAAGAATCGGTTGAGAGGAAAAAAGGGGACTTTTAATGTGAAAAAGACATTCATAAAAAACATGTTGGGCAGAAGCACTCAAGGAAAAAAATGTTGTTTCAATATCTTTGTTACAAGCTGGCATATTTAGAACAGCAAGTTGAAGGAAAAGGTCACATTAGTTGTTCTGATAAAGGTTCAGTTACACTGTACACAAAAAATAATTGGAATCATACTATGTTAAACATAAAGCTAAAAGGCTTTAAACAAAAAGAGTAGATGTCATGTATTGTTTAATTCAATGTCTCCGCTCACAGTAGTCTATGTATGAGTGGGACTTGAGTTTGGAAATAGGAGGATCTAGCTACACTGGAGAGTCACAAGGTAAGCCTATATAAAATCCTACATGGCTTTTATGATAATAAATGGATCTGATATGCATTGAAAATAACCTACCGATTCAGTCTAAGTTAATTGACTGAAGTAATAAAATTACAAAGCGTTTGTTATATTTTTCTTATTTATTTGTACCACATGATCCAAGGTTGAATGCATTTGCTGGAAGAATTAATTTATGTATGCATGAGACAATAACAACTTGAAATAATTTTTACAGTTGACTGAGCACAGTTAAAATCCCCCCAAAGCATTTAAAATACATTTATTGGTTAGATTTTATGTCAGCTACACTTAGATTTACAAAATAACCTCACACGTTGAGAAGAATTGTTGGTAACAGCCAAAAATGCCAAAAATTATTTATCAAAATGCTATGATTCACTCCATTCAGCTAGTAATGTTGACTGCAGGGCAAGTAGATTAACTGGGATAAAGGTTTAAAGATGCATCATGGGAATCTAACACATTGTATTTCCTGTAGCAACACAGTCCACATGTGAAAAAAATCACTTTATGTATGTAGTGGCAGTTCAGAATCTGAAAGAGGATTAAATCCAAGTCAAAATAATAGAGCAAAACAGAAATATGAACAACTGTGAAAAGCTGGTGTCTTACTAATTAGTACTTAAGTGGTCAGGTGACAAGTAGATGTAGTCGACATACGATGATGAATCACATTCCTAATTGTTGGTGTAACTACACAAAGAGATTCACATAATTAACGTTTTCCGATGCAAATGTATAATTAAATCTCAGCAGTTAGCACAGTAAGAAAGATAATGGAACCATCGCTCAAGATTGTGCTCGGAGCAATTGCAAATGTTTCGGCTCATGGTCTAATCAGTGCTTTCTGTCTGCTTGGCTCTGCAGCAGCAGGTTTACACTTATAACTCGCTCCCATCACAATATTTAGAATAAACACAGGGCATCCTGAGTGACTCAGAGGTTAAAGGTGATCGCATGAGCCGGACTCCACAAGTTTGGATCCAGCTCATATAATTTGCCATTTGTGACAAGGAGAGCATGGTGGCGTGCTAACCAGTCAGGGAAGCGTGAAATTGGCAGGACTTCTCTCAGCTTGGTTGCTAATGAGCAGGCTTGCAGTTGCGTCGAGAGGAAAAAGCATAAAAGATACTGTGTGCGGTGGGAGGATTAGTAGCAACAAGCTAACATGCATTAGCGCAGTTGCAGATTCCAAATGGGTGGGAAAACTAAAAAGGCTGAAGACTGCTCACCACCTAATCTCACCAATAAAAATGCAAACAATCTTGATACCTGCTTTTATTGGTGAGATTAGGTGGTGAGCAAAGAGGGAAAAGCAGGTTAGTCTAAGAGTGCATTTATAAAAATAGGGATTTTTCATTATTTTCCCAGGAAATGCACCATCACCTTGTGGCTTGTTGGCACCCACAAAATGACTATGTTTAATGACTATTGTTAAAAATAGCTATGCCAGTTTTAGGGTATGCCACCGTCTGTCATGCTGCACTCCTGAAGCAACCTCTCTCGGAAGAGCCACTCCCTTTAATATTCACAATGTGGGGGAGCCATTTGATAACCTTTGATTCAGTGATGGACAGGTAACATTATGATTGACTAGGCCTACCACATTAACTGACTAAATCTGCCACCTCAAATCGCTTTAAGCTTCTTTAATAACCGCACTCATTTTGAATCTCATTTCAGGTATAGCTTCTCTCCACACATGATCTATAACATGGATGAAATATGGATACCTCCATGTGGCTCAACTTATCCTCTCCCTAGGCTCAACTTACCCCTCATTGGGGGCAAGAGTCAAGAGACCACTTTGTTTTGGAAAGGCTTATCTTGAAAACAGTTTATTTTTGATCCAAAATGATTATTCCCAGGGATGCACCACATTCTGAAATATATGTACATATTTCTGTGGGAGACATTACTGTCATGCCCTCACTTTAAAGATAGCCTTAAAGGGGTGGGAAGCGTGGTCAACGCACTTAAAATAAAACACCCCTACCAGGGAACTAATATATATATATTTATATATATATATATATGAACATGTATTCCCCTAATCTTGCTTTCAGTTTTCTGCAAGTTCTGGTTTATGTTTCAATTCAACTTTTTACCCCGAGTTTGATTGTGAATGTCAAAAAACATAAAAGTGGCATTAATTATCTCCTGAAAGATTTAGCTTTTACCTTTCTTAAAATATATTATTATTTCCATAGAGGAATCATTTCTCCATTTACTATGCGGAGAATCGCATATGTAAAACTGATAACTGGCATGTGAAATATGCAAATATATTACCAGAAATACTCTCGTGTGTAATTATTTACAGAATTTTGTCATCTTAGCTTAATAAGAACTCCTGATTTTAATGTCATTATCCTTGTTTTTGTTTAAAATTATATCTATTGTTCGACTTTATTATAAACTTTACCCAGCAATCTTACTTTCGTTGTTTCATTTTGAGGTAATGACCCATATTGGGTGCTAAAAATATTATATTATTTTACACAAACACAAGCGCTCAGTGAAAAATATTTTTTCTAAACTCTAACCTCTCCGAATAATTCTGTTTAATTGATTTTTTGTTGAATTTTATTTATGTTAACATGCTACTTTTAAAAATGAAACTCAATATTAGGAAAATTAATTGTGGCCTTCCATTGCTTCTTGTTTCATACATTTAAAAAAAAAGTTTTTTCATCATGGGGAGAGGCAAATAATTCACAGTGTAAAGAAAAAAATAGGTCAATTGCCTAAATATGGTTTGAGTTAGATGGGTTGCCAGAGAAAAATCTCTTTATTGAGGTAAAAGAACAAAACAAAACGTGTGGAGTCTTTTGGAACTTTTTGGAACTTTGAATGGAAGCAGATATCAAGATTTTTGTTAGTAGCGAAAGTCGATGGAATCGTGAACTACTGCAAGTACCAAGACACAGGCCAAAAACCTGATTCTGCCCTGAGAGGACGCTGAATCTTGGCTGTGAATGGATCGTTCAGCAAGTCAATCGTTCCAAGCATACCTCAAAGTCAACCAACAAATGGTTACCTGGCCAAAACATTTCTTCGAAGCATCTTCGAAAAGTTGTGGTTTGAACTGAAGCAGGCAGTCCACGAGCGCAGACAAAATTAGCTAAAGAATCTCAAAAGTAGTGTTGTTCGTCCAAGGGGAGGGTGTGAAACCGGTGTATGAGTATTTGTGACAAGAAAATTAAATGAAACGATTCAGTGGTTTGGATTTGAGTTACCAAAGGAGTCTCTTTCACAGTGCAACTGATAAAGCTGATGAAATAGCCGTTCTCAAATTCTTTTAAACCTCCTCCCTCCAGCCATTCGGCCATAAAAAAGTAAATATTTGGGTAGCTAGTGGGGCAGTGGTTGTAATCAAAAGTTTTGTAATCAAAAGGTTGCCGGTGCAAGTGGCACTCCAACTGTTATACTTGAGCAAGTTACTTATTATGAACTGCTTCAATAAAACATTTGTATAAGTGGATGATTGTAGACATTATAATCTGTGTAAGTCACTTTGGATAAAAGCAAAAGTATTCACCTCTTTCCAATGACCTCACAATTTGTTGAATGCACATTTGTTGAATATTTGTACCATAAAAATGAATGCAGCCTCCCGAGTGAATTAGAGTGTGAACTAAACGGCCTGTGTGTATACATAAAACCGCAGTGAATTCGAAAAAAAGAGTGCAATAGACAAGCTGTACACCCGAACGAGGACAATGATATAAAATAATTAGCAGGAAGGTTCGAGCAGGAGCTCTCCTCCAGCTGAGATGACAAAGTGCACCGCATTCATTCTGTCACCCCAGCAGAGCGTCCTGTTATCACTTCTTATCTCATTATCCTCGTTTGAGGCTCAAGGACTACATTATTTGCATTCAATATTTACATTCATGTTAGTGAAATGATCTAAAATGATAATTATGTGGCGAATATGTTCAGATCTTTTTTGGAATGAGGTATTCCATATGTATTACAAACAAGCTGGTTGCATTTGGAATTATCCCTGAATTTACACTTTACGCCATTTAATTGTTTTAAACTTTATAACATTTATATTGGTGTTTATATTATATACCTTTGACACAGCTATTTTCACTCCTGACAATGGGCAGGAAGGGAAAATTCTCACATACCGTCAGAAATGGCTTCAAGCACAGTGGAGATGTAGATAGCTGGTTCGTCCTCTGTGTATAGTTTTCTCCACCTCTGCCAATTTTCAAAGTATTCATTCAATATCTCATCTTCTGGCACCCCGCAGAAGAGTATAACCATTTTGTTTGGAGGATGAAAAACGTCTTGGAAAGCCTGAAGTACCCCAGGGCTGCTTTGCATGTCCAAGAAAGCCATTGATAGCAATAGTACAATGCACCGGCTGGTATGAAAGATTGTAGAATTATACTCTTCCAGGACAGAACTGTCATGGACCGAATAAAAATGAATTGAATTCTTGGGAAACTTCCGAGATGACCGCAGGACATTTTGCAGGTATTTGGCCCATTCTTTAGCTTCACTTGTGTGAACAATCAGCACCTCACACGTGTAAGCAGAGGCAGGAACAGCTGAAAACAGGGGAAAATACATTTAACAAGTGATGGGGTAACAGTGTAATTTATTCATTACTAGAATCACTGGCGATGAAATTAGTAACATTATACAAAAAGAGAGGAGAGAGAGTGCAAAATATTAATCAGTTAATAAATGTGTTAGAAGTCCTAGAGTAAGAAAGAATAATTGGTTTGTTGTCTTGATCAGCACGTGTGTATTTTATTAATCAAACTGATTATTGATTAAAATAAGATTTATTAAAGCACCGCTGGAAAAATAATTACGAATGAATGAATAAATGATATCAAAGTTCTATTCATGGTATCCCTAGTGACCAAGTGCTGGCTGGGTCTTATTATCCAGAGATTGCAGCATGGAATTTGGATCATATCATTGCTGAAGATAACTGGAACCACTTAAGTAGGCGATTGTTATTTCCGTTATTTCTCTGATAAACTGCAACCCTTCCAGCATTGCTGGTGCTTGCAGGCTCAGAGAACTGTTGGCAGGGATGTGTCTATTCTGCAGTCAATGCTAAACTTTCACTGCGGGCAGCGCAGCATGCTATGTGTTGAGCGATAAATGGAAGAAAAGGTCGGTGGGTCAGAAGAGTTAATCTGCATGCTTCTGCATTGCTCCCATGTATAACTGTGGATTCATAGCAGGCATTTCAGAAGCCATAGCAAATTAGCTATTTAAACTTAGAGAGAAAATCCGGAAAAATGTGTCTAAATATTGACAAAAGAATGATAAAATAACACATGTTAATACTTTTCTCAGAGGAGGCCTAATAAAAAAAGTCCCTCTTCCCCTGGAAACCCACTGTTGTGGCTGGCAGCTGACTTAACTGAACTGAACTCTTAAATGTTTTGTTGGTGCTTAGCGATTTTCAGGGTGTGTAAGGAATCTTTGTGACAAAGTACAACCAAATGCAGAACTGCCCCTCGCTCACTTCCCAGGCTGCTTGAGGTTCCCAGTGCCAGCCGCTTGTTATCACCAGGCCGTGCTCACTTAACAAATATTATGTCAAAACATTTCTTTGCTTAGCGTCCTTTAACTTTCCTTTCCACATGTTTCAGGGCTTGGTCATGCCTTTGTGCTTCAGACTCCGAATGTGTGATTAACTGAAGTTTTACGTGGTGTAACGACTTTTACAACGATTTAATGATTTTGTCTGTCTTTCACACATTTACACTACAGGGACAGTGTTTTAAAATGAACTGTGCAAGTATGATTATATCTCTGTCCTTATTTGGAAAGACCTCCACATTAAGCCCAATCATTTGAACGATATTACATCCTGTTTTTCAGCCATGTCAGAGTTTGCCCAAAACGGCAGGTTCATTTGTTTTAAAGACAAAATATTGTAACATTCACAAAACCAAACACTCAATTGACTTAAGAAAGATCAAACACAACTTTGGAGTGCATGAAATTT
>JAOVYW010002315.1:0-15213 GCA_025775045.1 Hiodon tergisus
CACGCACGCACGCACGCACGCACGCACGCACGCACGCACGCACGCACGCACGCACGCACGCACGCACGCACGCACGCCGAAATCTTAAAAAGTCCACTAAAACCTCAACATTATTAAATACTCACACGCAGATAGTTCAAGCGAGCAAATACACGACCCGCCCGTCCTTTTACTTCCCACTAAAATAAACTCACTTTGGGGTACGCCAATTACAAAAACACTAATCCAATTCATTTTAGGATGTAATACAGTTACCGGTCATTTCACACACAGAAAACGAAGAGACGTTTAGTCAAGCTCTCTCCTAAACTTTCACCCTGTAGGCCAAGTCCTGCTGATCTAAGCAATCAGTCAGAACTGCTTAATGTAAAGCCAACTGGTCCCCCCGTTATCCTCCAAACAAACAAACTTAAATAACCAAGCCTCCGATTTTTCCTTTTCGACCCATTCTTATTTATGCATTTTTGCCGAAGGAAAATGGAAGACTGGACACCATACTTGAAATAGGTTTGTGCGGGCACAACCAGATATTATTACCCCTGACGACTTCAACTGGCATTAATGTCACCAACTGACTACTCAGGCGTGATAGCTGGCGACAAGGGGGAAGACTATAATAACACGTTTGCGTTTCCTGTACCTGGGACTGCAGACAGGATGACAGGCAGTTCATGAACGCCCGTCACACGGGAGCGAACCAACAGCACCACCCCTCCAACCCATGAGACAATCCACTGCACCGCCTTCAAATATTCAGGCATTTCTCAAGTCCGTACAAAAGATCTCGCTGCGGAATTACAGAGTCAAAGCACACTTCGCTCCGCGCGATAACGCTATAGCCTCTGATATAAGCCTCGCATAACCCCTTATGACAGGAGCGCTGATTCAAGATGACAACGGCCAAGCGGGTTCTCAGACACACAGAACATCAGCCTTTTAAGATGATGGTGCAGACGGAGATTAATTCACACCTGTGTTCAGCCGCCTATCAGTGGACGATCCTGAAGGGGCCTGAAGCTTAATTGGGACTGTATAATACGCAGCCAATCAAAAGCATTCCCCCACCCAGGAGTCCCCGTGTGCTCCCCGCCTCCTCTGACACCATCCCATCCCAACACACAGGAAATTCAATAAAAGGTAATTCAATAGTTTGATGACTGAAAAAATTAAAAGTTACACTTCAGGTTTCAGGGTTACAATTCAGGGTGCTACCGCCATCTGAAGAAGGGAATGAATTAGCCATGTACTAATATGACACGCTTCTCAATATTCTCTGTATTGGACATTTTGGTTGAGTCAAGCCACTGAATGACAATGAGGACAGTCACAATAGACAACCAGACAATAGGCTTTCAATCTCGCTGAAAGCAGAAATAATACATGGGGGAAATCTAGTGCAACAACAACAATGGGATTATTCCAGTCGTTTACATAATAAAACTACGAACCACAGCGTTACGCTGTGCTACACTGATATGGTGACTATGGGCCTAGTAAATTCAGTCTCTCCCAACAACTGTGACCAGGTCTGCGAGATTGTGTACTCCAGAGGCAACTTCAAGACACCGCCTTCCATCAAAACATTTAGTGATTCTCTTTCTCACTCAGGACTGGTTTTTGTCTTACACAGCATTGTGTATTGAGTGCCCGAGTATAACCTGAATCGGAACAATCTTTGTTGTAAAATAAAGCTTACATAGCAAGTAACAGTGAGAGTCAAACGTCCCCCCCACTTTGACCAGTGCATCCATCTCTTACCAGACATTACTTTTCTGGTCATTTACACATCCGGGCATTCAACAGGGAAGAATGTCACTACTTGAAAGAGTGACGAATCAGAAAAGGACTAACGTCTGTTGATAATGCACACCAGTCCTCTAATCCCTAATCCGGAAGCACTTGATATCCGTTTCCAAAATAAGCTACCAAATCCAGTCCTGCAAGGAATTTGATTTTGAAGTACACATGCAAATTGTGCAATTCCAAAAATATCTAGGTCTCTAAAAAGTTTTGTTTTGTGTTCGTTTTTTTAAGAAAAATCATCATGAAATATTTTTGTTGTATTATTTTGTATGTATGTCTGCCAGTGTGCGAGTGGTGGGGTTGAATATGCAATTACTCTTGTCAACAGTCTTTTCAAATAGTTATAATAGTAAGCCAGGGCAATGACAACTTACCCAGTTCTGGATACCCAAGATTTCCAACGCCATTTCTAGCCAGAATGGTCAGACATCAATAAACAAGTTTCAGATAAAACTGCAATATTTGTTTTAATAGCTAAGACACGTTGGCTGCTATATCCTCATTACTTACTACTAAAAGCAGATATCAAGGGTGCTGCTTCTGTGCTAAACATTAGCAAGCTAGCCACTGCTAACCGTGTTAGCTAACTAGTTAGCTAGCAGCAGAATCATGCAGCTAACAACTTCAATAACAAACTCCCTTCAGGCCGGCGAGGGCAGAGTGAAACCAACTCAAAATTCTAAACAGCTGGATATTATTATTACTATTATTAATTGGTTTGCAAAGGAATTACTGCAAAGCCACGCCATATCTGTATGAACGAAGGTCGTGCGACTAACTTACATGTTGGAATGTGGCAAAGTAAAATTTACATCTCAGATTTTCTGCTAAATAACACTTATATTTACTGTAGAAGCAAAATACTTTTATATAACAAGCAACTAAAGCATTTCTGCCATTTTTTTTCTTGTCTTTGAATGACAGTCGAGCTCAAACTGCATAACTGGATTGTGGAGATAAAAATTATGATCAGAAACAAACAATTACAGGTGTTGGGAGAGGTAAATCCATGCACACAGTACACGCAGAATTACAAAAATCTGAACCGATTAAAAAGCAAAATTATCCGCTGTGTACAAAGAAATATTAACCTTTTGCAGACGCCCCTTCAATAATAGTTGGTAATTACTGTTGTTTACCTCACCCCGCGAAATCTGAGCCGTATGTGCGCCCGTGGAATTACGCTGCTGGAACGCAGGCTTTTGGTAGATGTAGGTACTGCGTACTGTGGCTACTGCGGGTGCATACGGAGAAAATCAACTAAACCACCAAGGGTTATAATAACCCAACGGATAAAGTTATCACTACTTCTTCAGCTGTATTTCATGCTTCAGTCGTACATCGACGAGCGCAAATAATTTTAAAAAAATTGATTGAGGAACGCTCATTATGAAACGATCGTATATACTCTTTCCCCACAATCCGCTACCGGACACAGAAGGCAAGGAACAAGACGAGCTCTCTCTTTGAAAAATGAACTTTTGAGGGATCTGCAAATGAGAAAAACTTTCAACATTCAGCCCGATTACCACGGGTTGTGAAAGCCGTTGCTTTACTGAATTTTCAGAGCTTTTCCCCCCCCCCGTTTGCCCAATTATGCATGCAACGACCACTCTAAAGACTCCAGAAAGAAATTGGTTTTTACATTATTTTATTAATATTGTCTTTATGTTAATTTCCCTTTACATCGCCTTTTTCTAATTAAGTCCAAATAGTACAGTACAAGGATTAAAATACATTTAAATAAATTAAATACAATGGTAGTTGAACAGCATGACAAAAAATATCTACTTAAACTTAAAATTTATCAGCGCTTTCACAAACTGAATTCTAAGCCTGCCACGGCGTGAAAGGCCATTGATCACAGCTTGTAAAATTAGAACTAAGAGACACTAACGCTAGTATCAGGGATCCGATACAATTGTAAGCCGTCCAGAGAACGACCAATTCTCTTTTGCCAGTTGCATGGTCTGCGTGTGTGGATACTTCTCTTTCAATGTAATAAGTGTCATTTGCTTAACACTTTCCTTCCTTAACCTTCTTTTTACCCTATCACGGCGAAAAAAATTCAAATGTTATTCCTGACAAAAACGTTAACCTGTCTTACAGGCCGTGTCGTACACTTCTTAACGTCCGGATTCACACAGACCTTTTGCAAGCCACCTTTCAAGCGTGCTCACTAAAGGCTGAAGCATACCTCCACCATTTTGTCTTTCTTCCATCACCCCATCTGTCTCATCTTCTCCGTTATTCATAAGCCCATTATTCAATAAACTCACGTATTTTTTCCAGGTGGTTGTTTCCACTAATACAAGTAAATACAGTTTATTGTAGTGCTAGATTTATTGGCAAACTAATTTAAATATGACAACTTTGAGACAAATTAAGCTCTGCAGCACCAACATAACTGGTGCCCTGTGTAAAGAGCTTCTACACTGCACCAAAACATTAAACATGAAAAAGCAAAACTAGGGAAGCTTCTTATCAAACGGCAAATTCCCAAAGGAGGTGAAGCTCAACACACCGTGGCAACACTAATGCTTCCAGCAGCTGAAGAGATAAACCTAACGAGACTCAACATACAACACTGAGATTTTGGGCAGGTCGAGAATTAAAAAGTGAAGTCCAGAATCTGAAATAAATTTTTTTTAAATCCGTCTACTGTCAAGACTGAAGCAAAAGGATATCATGTCTATTCAGCAGAAGGAAAGCCCTATGAAACGCTCGATTGGACAAATTACGGAATGCAGTTATATTTTGCTTGCAAACTTCTGGGTATCGGTGGCATCTGAATTCTGGAATCTGACCGGAAAGGCAACGAAAGCACCCATATCTCCTGTGCCTTATCTGTGTGAAGCAGGGGCGAAATACTGCTCCAGGGTTCCAATGGATTACTGCGCTGTGCTCTGTCAAGAAGCACACAAGCAAGTATTCAGTATATTCTTATGTGCCGTTTCTGTGTTTATTGAAGGGATTCGTGACCCGTTATTTTTTTTATATTCTGAATTAACTTGGGGAGGCACGGTCGTCGTAAAGTTTGTTTTACTCGACTAAGTTTTAAATCCGCGTCTGAACCTTGAATCTATAATTATCATAAAACTAAAAACTACATATCCTCAGGATGGAGGATTACTTAGAAAAATTAAGCAATATTTGACTGAACGACATAAATAAATTCTACCTGGGCTTTTCAGGGTCCAAATTGCACCTTTAATTGAATTTCCTACTTCTGCCCGATTGCTTCTTTGTGCCCTTTCCCTTTTGAATCGATTAAGCTCATTTAAGCTTGGCTGGGTCCCCACCACCAACCTCTGCAAGCAAACATAGGGCACCCACGCCACAGAGCGCTAACACAGCTAACGGAAGCTGCTGTCGCCCAATTAGACAGAGAGGAGCAGCCATTGAAACTGACGCGTCTCACAGCTAAAGATTCTCCCCAAGGGGCTTGGAGATTTTTTATACCAAAAGTCCTGATATTATCTGGACTCCCTCGCCCACCCCGACAACTGCAGAAACAACTGGAGGATGCAGGAGCAGGAACACAGAATAAGCATTTTTTATCAACCTAGCAATGATTCAAATTCAGCATGGAAAACGTCTACATTCAAGTTCCTACACTCCTTTGCTTAGTGCAATTATGACGCAGCGGTTACCTCCTTTGGATTGAACAGAGTGCCAATTATGTAGAATATCTGATTATTATTCCTTTGTTCACCACTCTCCCAGTGCGACTGCTACACTGATAAAAAGAGAGAAGATGACAAGGTTTCCTAACTAGCTAGCTTGCATTACAGTGGCGTTTACATTCCTGGCCTCGTTCGTTCCTCTATGTGGCCACGGAAGAACGCAAGTGCTCCACTATAAAACGCCGTCTCCCCGAGTACGGTTAGGGGCTCCACTATAAAACGCCGTCTCCCCGAGTACGGTTAGGGGCTCCACTATAAAACGCCGTCTCCCCGAGTAGGAGTTAGGGGCTCCACTATAAAACGCCGTCTCCCCGAGTAGGAGTTAGGGGCTCCACTATAAAATGCCGTCTCCCCGAGTAGGAGTTAGGGGCTCCACTATAAAACGCCGTCTCCCTGAGTAGGAGTTAGACCGCCCTGTGACTGAACTCGCCAGTGCTCGACGCTCACCGCACAGTGAGTGAGTAACAACGCCCGCCAAAGCTAGAGAAAAGGGGATCCCCAAGGAAGGACAAAGCAAAGCCAACAGTTATTACAACAAAGTCATTTTGATTATTAGAGCCTCATGAACGTATGATTTGAAAATATATCGCCACACTTCATCCACAGAAACTGCGTACCTAAACAATGCAGAGATCACGGACGTATCGCAAACAAAGAAATGAATAAAAACTTGAGACATTCTCACACTTTGAAAACCCACAAAGATGATCTTTAAAAGAAATAAAAGAATCCAGTCTGCAGTAATGCCATTAATTAGCGTGAAATAATAGAAGATGGGTTTCCCCCCTATTTGCAGTGAATCCAAGGGACAACTTTCGCCTCCCAGTGCATGATTAGGTCGCACGCTCCCATTAAAATTTCCATTTTTAATTGTAGTTTACCTTTTTTTAGATAGAACCAGGTTTTGTTAACAGGATTTGGGCTTAGCGCTCGGTTGTGCCAGATGATTGGACGTGTTACCGTCTCCTGGATATTCACACATCACGTCATTTTCAAGACTCCTGACAGGTCGTGGGGTAGGTTTTTCTGACAGAATGAGATCAGCGCAACATTTCAAACGGGAAACAGAAACCACAGGGATTCACAGAGAAGCCGTGAATCGGACTGGATCCCAGAGCTGTTCACAGCCAAAACTGTCAACGGTCCCTTTAGTCTTAAAATTTCCTATTGTGGCGTGCGTTTCAGACAAAGAAAGTTTAATGGTCGATTACGTTCGTCCAACTAAGTATGTTAGACCAGTAAAAACAGGGCATTAGAAAGCAAGACTAGTAGACAAAAAAGAGAGGAATAATCTTTAGAACAGAAGTTTTGGTCTTTAAAGGCAGGCCAAAATGTATGCTTAGCAGCATGCCTCAGGCCAAAATATTAACATTATTAATATTAACATTAGTACAAAATAAAAAAGTCCAAACTGATTTTGTTAGAGAAGCTTTCATATGCCTTGCAGCTTTTGCAGAGTGCTTGACAAAGTGCGTCAAATTCCAACAATGAAATTGTGAAAAAATTTAAATTAAATAAAATATAGTAAAGACAATAGGATAAAATAAATGGCATATAAATAGAAGGAATAGGGACATGAATGAAAGACATTTTTAAAATTAACTTTAAGTGAGTCAAGTTAAATTACAATTGATGCAGCTTCTCTGAAACGTTTGCATAAAATGTCTATTATGAAACAGAAGATGCATTTCATTTCATAATAGTAATACCCTCATGGCAGCAAGTGGAGTGTCTATTTTGTGTTTAATCATATCTTGCATTTAGAGGACACGTAACGGTTTAAGTCAAACGTGCCATTCACTTTCAGACAGCACTGGTGTGTAGCAAAAAGCACATTTACACCATTATGAATGAACCAAAATCAAACACCCTCCTTACTGAAGCAGAACCCCATAAATTAGTTTTCTCCTCCAAGGCCTTTAAGTGCCATTAAGGAAAAAACTAATCAAGGCCATAACATTTGAATAGGGATTTTAATAAGCAAACGGACGAGAGCGTGAAGCTTCCATGCAGACGTCCTCCTGCAGAGCCGTGCTGCTTGGGGAAGATTTGTAGATTTACAACGTGTGGGCAGGGGAAAACCGGAAGACAACAGGATCAAAGCAGACAGAATTCATCCCGGCTGCTCAGATCGTCACCTCGTCTGTCGCTGTTGACAGGGACGTCGTGTGAGAAACACGCATCACGCGTGACCCAACGCCGTCCTCTCAAGCAACTAGTCATGCAAACTTCAGGTCTCCCGAGTTTCAGGGCGCCGCCACACCCCACCGAAGACACACATAAATAACCGCACGCTCGCACAACACATTCTTCTTGGGTGCTTCACATCTTCGAGAGACTCAACACATTCCTATCGTGTACACGAAGTCCGTAAATAGATTGTTAAATTAACACCTCTGAACAGCGCTGAGAGATTGTCGGCTTACGTGCTCAACGGCGCTGCAAGACTAACAACCAACTAACTGTAAGGTGAAGACCACCCTTTTGTAGGCTACAGTGTGTAATATAAAACAGTTAAGTGGGATTAACACCTATGATTATTGCTTAAATGGCAATAACAAGTACAGCACCAGTGTTCCTGTGTCGCCAACTCACAAGTACTACAAATAAATCGCCAAAACACAAAGAGCTGAAAGGGAAATTAAAGGCAATAAGTGTAGACACTTTTAGGTACTGCCAACGCAGAGCAAATTATGCAGACTAAAAAAAAAAAGATGAACAAAACGAGTGATAAATGTGTGACACCTGCTGCATTTCCCCGTGGGAATGAATAAAGTGCCTGTCTATTTTTTCTTCAAAATAATTATTTATTAACTGCAAAAAAAAAATCAAACGAATCTGTTCATAATGACACATCATAAAGAGCGGATGCGGTAATTTTTTGTGATTGTGTTTGTTAATTAAATGGATGTGGACAAAAAATTGCCACTTAAAAACACTTCATACACCGGCAAGCGAAATGAGATGATGATTAGTACAATAATTATTTTCACATTTGCGCTTCTGTCCATTTCGCGAGCGGACACGCCTATTTCAGGGGTCCTGTTTAACAGTCGGGTGCAACCCGTCCGCTTCATGCACCTAAAGTTATATCCAGGATGAAGAAATTGTGATAAAGAAGCAGCCATGTTTATCTCTCGCTCCATACAGGTTTTGATGCGGTCTAGCCTTTAATCCTTGTACTCAATAATAATAAAAATTCCAAAAATGCATGTTATCAAAGTAAAATAAAAAAAGCGATCCAATTATCCAAATCGGACACGGACAATTTTTTAAGATGAATTCAGTCTAGAGGGGGGGAAAAAAAAAATGCTAATATATTTGTGCGTTACAAACAAAACTGTAGTTAAGTTGGTTCCATATTAGATGACGGTTCTGCATCAGGAGGCCAGATAATTTGCTACAACCATTATCTTTGCATGTTAATGACATAGGGGAACCTAGGATGGCCAAACCAGTTAGGGAGAGTTGTCCGTTTAAATTTCTCGTCTCCTTCTCATCTCCATGCACAGCTGCACAGACACAATCTGGTTAAAGCGATTAACTACCGACAGAGGTGTGCCAAACAGAACGCAAGACTGATACGGTTGCGTCACAAAAGCCGGGCGGATGTCATGCCTCCGTCTGCCCGGTATAACACAGTCAACTCGGGTTGGGAATCAAAGGCCTACTCTCGAGCACCACAGTATTGTTAACGAGATAACAAGAAAAATGTCTTCGTTGAATGCACGTAATAATTGTATTACCTACTTGAAGACATTAAATGCCATTATCTATAGAGGGAATCAAACGATTCCATAATTTGTTTTGGTCTCGCAACAAATTAAAGGATAATTTAACATAAAGGATGTTAAGTAGTTTTCTCCTAACCCCCTAATATTCATCAAAAAATTATTATAATTATTACTAGAATACCAATGTTCATTGTTTCAACAAATGTAGTCCACATACTTACATGGTCTCTGTAATACCGATTAGTATATCATGTTTTGATAATGTTTATTTTTCCACTAGAAATAAATGACAATTTTGCCTGATAGCTTAGTAATTCCGTCAATAAGCGACAGACAAAACATAAGCAGATGTAATAATTAATTTGTTATTGTTCATACAAAGACCTTAGGTCTCCTTTATACTTCCTAGCACATAACTGAGAGAACAGACCTTCTTGGGTAGGAACTAGCATCAACATTTAGGAAACTGAAAATGAGATTTTCCCAGCTGAGCCTTAGCGAAAATTCACATGCCCAAACCAGAACGTTGTCCCATTGTTGAAACATTCCAAAACCACACATTTGATGCTCTGGGTGAAATCCAGGTACAACTACCAATCAAAGAATTCACACTTTCAGTAATGCGTATATTCAGCCAATTCTCATTTTGTCTATTCAGAACCAAAGAGAGGAAAAAACACGGCGGGTGTTACAAATGCAAGACAGATAACAACAATAGGCTCTCAGCCTTCAGTGCTCTCAAAACAGTTTTATAGATTGATCAGTAAATTCCTTTTATTAACAAATTTAGAAATGGGGTATCTGGTCAACAATACTGGTAATAATCTTGGGTAAAGAGAAGCAAGATTAAGCAGTGGTTGTGGAGAGTTGCGTGCAGAGAGAAAAATAAACAAGCATGACAAAACCAACTGGCCCTGAAAAATAACGTACCATTCCACAGCCAGCCAACCAAGCAGCGTAACCACCAGTTACACCAGATCTGTCATTAGATTGGCTATAGTGGTAAAAGCTAGTAAATCCTCACACCGTCTTACGTTTTAGCCAAGAGAATGCCATTCTCAGGTTGTTGGGAAAGTCCCCAACATAAACCATGTGTCATTTTGACGGGCACCAGGGATCAAGTTGCCAGTCAGGGTCTGCAAAGGGTGACTATAACCCACACAGACACAGACACAGACACAGACCAACACTGCACACTTTTCACTACAGTCCATAACCCATGCACATGCAAGTGAATGTAAAGACCATTTTTAAATGTTTTCCATAAAATCCAACATTTAACGGTCGGAGACTTTTTTTTTCCCCCTCACAAGGAGACAGGCCTTGGAGAACTGGCTTGGTAGAGTCTTGGTCAAACAGATCATGATTTATAGTAATTTAACTGGTCGCCACCACACCAGTATCCGGCCAGTCGGAGCCATATTTTTAACAGTCTTAATTAACTCATGCCATGATTGAATACATTTCTTCTTCTTTTTTTATGTACTCAAAAGCTGATAACGAGGACAGATCATTCCAAAACTGATGACGGCAGACATCCTGTACAAGCAGAGGAGACGGGATTCTGCAGAATCTTCACACGGAGCTCCTGCTCCTTGGCACGCTGTCGGAGAAGCCGGTGGTCACCTGGGGAGGGCGGCCGGTCGAACACGCAACGAAAACACCACCACAACCAAGAGATGGGACGAGGGCTTACCTGGTGAGTGTGTACTCCCTGAGTCCTGAATGTAGGTTCATGGCAGAAAATGTACCTATACAACCCCTCAACCGTTTGTCCCGGCCTATTTTCCAAGTGACAAATAGCGGGCTGCAAAGACAGAAAAAGAAGGAAAAAGAAGAAAAAAAAACAGTTAAACAATTTTCCACATGACTCTTCAAGTAAATATAACAATGAAACTGGCATTGAAAGCGTTGATCTGCAGTCAACTTCCTCAAAATCCAAAGAAATTACACAGGTTTCACGAAGTTTCATTAACTGGGTTATTCTCTTTCTAAATCATATTTGTCATATCATTACTGCAGTAAGCGTTCCGTCAGGTATGCCGTATTGTCTGCGGATTAAATGTGAGGTAACAAAGCCCACATCTGTGCATGTTCAACAGTTAAATGTTAAGTTGGAGGTAGTCGTGTGGGGCCACGTATTTTTCTACATTAACATAAAGAGGGTCATTGTCACCAAGATCCAGTTGTGTCATCCACAACAGAATGTCACGTGCCAATCAACCAGCTCTTTATCACACTAGAATACCTCATGTAATCATTTCAACAACAACTTCGAAAGGTGGGCCACGCATTTCTCAATGTGAATCTACAGAAAGACGATTAAGATTTTTTTTCATCAATCAGAATGAAATGCAACTTGAGAATGTAACTTCACGGAAAATAAAGTAAACAAGAAATTGTAAAATATTTTATCATAGAAATTACCAAAACAACAGCACAGAAACGTAGCATTGTCTTCAAATAGAAAATAAGTTTAAGATGAATTTGAGCATAATAAGTGTTGATTATCACAAAACAATTAAGCAAGCTAAATTATCTCATATTTTGGCGTTTAAATAATGCTCAAATTTGTAGGCAAATCCACTCAGATCAGTGCCTATGGCTAATTCTGCTCCATGTAATATTTACTGGCTTTGGAGACTACATTAAGTAAACTTGCCCTGAGTTGTTTGCTACATAGGACAGCACAAAATCAAAACTCTGGCACCCCGCCAATCACACTTTGCATAACAGTATTTAATGGTTTTCCCTAAGCATCTTATTTCTTATTAGAAACGCTATTAAATACAGCTACGCATTTATGTAAGCGTGATCAGCAGGCAGATAAAATTTCGACTTATAGAGGTTTAAAGTCAAGACTTTTTTTTTAAAACAACAACCCACCCTAAAATACAAAAAGTAAAACCTTGCAAACGTATCCTGCAGTCATCACGATGTTTGCAACACACAGAATATCATGGACATAGCATTTGATCAGAGGTAGGACACAACCATTACGGATCCCACGTTAAGCAGCGACATGGAGCGGGGACATGGAGCGGGGACATAACCACCGAGTCCCGGACTGCAGGGGCTTCGCGGACAAAGGCAAAAGCGTCACAGGGAGCTGTGATAAGGGGTACGGCCTGAAAAGGAAAATATGAAGCGATGGGCTTATGTAGCAGTCGCGTTTTCAGCGGAGAGCAGGAATCGTGCTCGGGGACCGGGACGTTTGACCGGAGAAAAGACTGACCGTCCTCCAGGACACGCGCAGTGGAAATCAGTCAGAATGAAACTTCATGGGGCGTGCCAGGGACATGCCGGCGTCAGGTTCTGGGCCACCGAGAGGCAGAACGCAAGTTATCTTTCATCACAGCTTCCGCAAATAAATATACGCGTGTGCGGAGGTAGCCCAAACACTACAGCGGAGGATATTGGCTCAGGGTACTGGTATCAGTGGTTTCAGCGTGGAGGTTTTATACTGATACGAAGTGCTATTCCCAGGCAGGCCTTAAATCCCATAATTCTGTTTATATAGGACGTCTGATGGAGTGTACAGCCTTGGCCAGATCATAAAAGCTCCAGTCAACAAGAAAATTTGCAGCACACAAAGTCAACCTCACAGAGCACGTATAGGAAATTCTGGAGATTAACCTACCACCCTACGCCCTCCACCATGATAAGCAGAAATTTTTATATCATCTGTTAAAGAAGGGTTTCTCCTTCTGCAGCTGATCTCATGCCATTTTTCCTCTCCTAAACCACAAAAATGCTTTATGTTTTATTCACGTTGGCACAGGGCATATGGAGGCTTGGAATCGCATGGGGCAGACGGAAAACAAAACTATATTCCCATGGTTCACCTGCTTGCATTTTTCTCCCTTTCCAGACGCTACACACTTTAATGGTGGCCAGGAGGGGGAAAAAAACACATGCATTAATCATTGCCTTTTTAAGAGATAACGTTAAAATATTTATGATAAAGATCAGACTTAAAACGATAAATAAAAATATATCCTGGCAAAGAACACCGTTTTACAAGAGACTTTTTTAAATTCCGAAGGAAAAAATTTCATTTATAGTTTACTATATAATAGTTCTATAGTAATCATCTGCATGAAATAGGCCACACACAAAAAAATAACTTGATTCGCAAACCCTGGTTTGAAATCATATACACAGTCACAAGACAGGCTGATGACCTGGTCTAATCTTTACTTCATGAATATCATGAGTTAACTTTGAGCAGGGCTAGTTTGGTTTAAATGTCCTTTATCATTTAAATTTAGATTTCCAAGAAAATCACCTAGTCTTAGATTTTAAAAAGCCTTGCTATAAGAAAAGAGCTCTTTTCATTCCATGGATATCATATAAAGCATTGCACATTATCTAAGACCTATACTTTCAAGTACACTGCCAGTACAGACAAAAAAATGACATTACCATATTTTTTTTATTTAATATTGCCGCAAGGATACATTTTGTGTCATTTTACAAGACACTAAAGCGGATGGAAATTACTATAACTGGATTCCGGGAGTTGACGTTACATTTCTTGAAGACCCAAGCGCACTGGAAGATTACGTGCCGTCTCATTTCGCTGGTGAAATGTTAAACTTAAACAACATAATGCCAGTCGAGAAAGAAAGGTCGTCAAGAAATTATAATCAACTATACAACTGTTAGAACATTGGACAAAGTATAAAAGCCTGAAATGTGTATAACACAGTGCTAGAACACGGTTCCTACTATACAAGTCTGAAACGTGTTAGAACACCGTGTAATCATCTACATAAAACAGGCCTTATTAACCTTTTGTCACCAGTTATTATTGTTAACAGGTGAGAGTCCATGATTACTATAACGTTTATCATCCCTTAATGTCATTGTGGAAGAATATTCTGGAGGAAAACCTCTGTACTGTAGAAATATAACACCGTTTCCTGAAGTGTTTTATTCCCCCTTCACCTTTTGTTAAGTCTCCCTGTTGCCGTGTCTTTAAAGACCACCCTTCCCAGAGGGGAGGGTGGAGGCCAGACCCCTAAGCAAATGGCTTCTCTGGGCGCCAGGCTGTTCACCCCCCTCAACTGAGTTATTCCCTGCTATGACTATGTGGTAGCACCTTGTCTACTGTTCTGCAATCACCCTGTAAAATCCATTTGTCCTGTATTTAAATTGTCGACCCACCCATCTGTCTTCGATGCGGGCGTATAAGCCATGTCGGCCTGTGTGCATCAGAGATGCTTCAGTAGACTTAGCTACTCTGCTGTAACCATCTCTCCATTCCGGAATGTGTTAAATGTCTTGCGTGTTAGTAATAACTTCTGACTCAATCAGAAGACTTCCTCCTAAACAGAGTGGAGACCTTTGCTTCTTCAACAGTCATTGTCAAGTATTTACAGAAATTTGTATGATTTGCAAATTCGTCAATGATGGGGAAAAAATTTAATTAAATTAAATGGTATTGTTGCTGGTCTCAAAGACTTTTAATCTTCATTAAACTTCTTGTGATTAGCTGTTGTAAAAATGACGTGTTCCACATGTGGAGACTTTTGCAGTATGCATATTGTATGTGTCGATACAGCAATGCTGACAGTATTTCCCCTACTACAGCTCTAATTTGTAAGATTGTAAGCATTAGTATATTTAGGATTAACTCCACGCTGTCCCAGACTTTGGCCTATAAACGGTTTAAAGGCAGTGGCCATCTTCATTCAAGAAGGGGGGTATGAGACACAAAGAGGAGAGCTGGCACGAATGACCACTACAATCCCCATGAGGCCACAGGGCTGAGTCATCTGACTAATTGGCCTCCTATCGGTCGGGCATCCACAACATTCTGCCGGAAGAACTTGGTGAACGTGCGTGGGGGGTGGGGGGGGGGTCGCCCAGACTTTGCATAAGTAAGTCATCGATGCACCCTGGAACATAGCCCAAGAAATAGCTTGTCCCCTCATGGAATAGCCAGTAATCCTCTTAGATAGAGGCAGCTTGCAGATCAGATACGA